>JANHAO010005387.1:0-22750 GCA_026873985.1 Saraca asoca | reverse complement strand
GCTTTCTTCTGCACTTTCAACTTAGTCTTCTTATATCTTCTTCCTTGGTTCCTCTTGACTCAAGTGTGCTTTGTTCTTCATCTTTAAATATTCTTCTTGGAGCTCTTCTTCACCATCCTGAAATACAAATAACAAACTAAAGCAGTACCTAGAACTAAACTAACAAACTAAGGAAAAAATTAAACAAAAATCACAAATTAATAACTATTTAAGAGGTAAAATCTATCATTTTTACAGGTACATTTTCTACTTATCAGACTTCCTATTAAATTAATCCCATCCTAAGCTCACACTAGCCTTATAACACTTAGGGTTTCCAATTTAAAGGTAAAAAACAAGAATACATACTAAGGGTTCTTCAATTGATTTAAAGTTGAGAACAATTTGTCTAGATGCTAGTGCAAACTCCCTTAATTAGTTGTTCATCTATGTAAATTCAAGATTTCACAATTTCAGGGTTAGGGTTCCATGAGCATTTATCTTTGAAAATTTAGGAAAAAAACTTTGCATGGCATAGAAGTAATGCTATAAAAAGATTCATTAATCACTAATGAAAAAATGGATAGCTCAGAGTGAGCCAAGTCATTGTCATTAGCAATGGAATGAAAGGGATTAAGATAGGGTAGCAGACTCCACCATAAGCATCCAAGCTCCAACTACAATCGTAGTTAATGTAGCAGCTCTAAACTTCTAACAATAATGGAGAGTAGCATCAATGGCCATAGCTCTTGCCGAAGGATAGAAGCTAAAGTAGAAAAGCTATTGTTCTGTTGGCTCCAACACTACTTTGCTGACGTTGGGTGAAGGGCACTGCTTGGGGTTGATTAGTAGATGTTAGATATGTTGGCATATGGCATTGAATGGTGAAGACCTAAGATGTTTCCCATGGCTAGATGAGTTGCAAAAGCAGAGCTGGCAAAAAGTAATAAATCAAGTCGATCTTGAGGCTCTCCGATAATATAGAATAGAGGAAAAGAAGAGAAGTAAGATGGAAATGGTGGAAGCCAAAATTGAGAGGGAGGAATAGTGATCAAAGAAGAAATCTAATTATGAGTAAGCTGATTGCCATAAGCAAGAAGAAGAAAAAGCAGAATGAAGTCTGGTGCAACGCCAGAAAGAAAAAAAAAAGAGAGAAAAAAGAAAGAAAAGAAAATAAAAAGGGAAAAAGAAAAGGGAAAATTACTTTTTAAGCACAAAATAAAATTTAAACACTCCCTATAATATACTTATTTACAATATTACTCATCAATTAAAAATATAAATTTGAGTATAATTCATGTATATTTAATTCTCATCACATATAACACACAATTTTGCAAATACACTTACTAGCTTATTTTATTTATTATTTATTATTATTTATATATATTTTTTATATAGGTATAACAAATTCTACCCCTCAAAAGAATTCACCCTCAAATTCTATAAGTAAGGTTGCTTTACAACAAAATGAAATACTTTGACTAACTATTGATGGTATGGCTCTAATGATGTTAGAATAGAAGGGATATTTGTTCTCCATGACTGGTTTAGGTTTCTAAGTCATCGCTTCTTTCCCATGATTTTCCCACATGACTTTTACTGAAGCATATTTCTTGGAGCAAAGTTTTTTGATTTGTCAGTCAATGATAGCTACAAGACGCCTCTCATAGCTTAGATGAGTATCTAGTTCAATTAGGATTTGTGGAAGGATGTGAGATAGATTTGAGACATACTTTTTCAATATAGACATATGAAAAATAAGATTAATACTCTCTAACTCTAGATGTAGATATAACTTATAAGTCATGGCACCTACTCGCTTCACTAAAGGAAATGGGCATATGTACCAGGGATTTAGCTTTCCTTTCTTACTAAATCTTATAACTTCTTTCATGGGCAATATTTTCAAAAATACTTGGTAACACACTTGAAACTCTAAATCTGTTCTTTTCTTGTCTGACTTTTGATTGCTCTAAGCAGTTATTAACTTTTCTCTGATAATCTTGACTTTTTCATTTACATCTTGAACCAAATCTGGGCCTAACAATTCAAACCACCTAATGGGAGATTTGCATTTTCTCTCGTACAATGCTTCAAAAGGAGCCATTTGAATTGAAGAATGTAACTATTGTTATAGATGAATTCAATTAAAAGCAAATATTACTCCTAAGTACCCTTAATTTCCAACATGCAAGGTTGAAGCATGTTATTGTGGATTTTTTTTGGAATCGCATAAATCGCCTAGTGAAAGCCCAATGGATGGATTCAACTAATAAGGGCCCAACTCACCCAGGATTGAGATTGTGGAGCTAGGACATCATGTCACTAAAAACAAGCTAAGGCCATTGGTCAACATGAGTTAAAGCACCTACATCAGGTTGTTGAGAATAAATCTCAGCTCACAGATTAGAGCACACATCCGTAACTAACAGTCGAAGGAAATTTGTTTAGTTTCCTATTTTAACGGGAGTATGTTATAGCCATCAATCTTTATCCATTATGTAATCCTAATCAAGTTATGATACCTATCTAGTATTTGAATTACATTCAAATTATAACACCCCAACCATTATAAATAGGAGGTTGAAATCATTATACAAGGGACATAAAATAGATACACAATCAATTATCAGATACAAAACACTCAGCAAAGAATAATAAAAGCCATGGATATAGGGATCAAACTGACTTTAGCATAACCACATTAAAAACTTCTGGTGTTATCCTTGTTCTTTCTCTTTCTCTCTTTTTACGTTCAATCTGGAATTTGGGTCCTGAACTTAGGTTAACCAGATTCGACTATTAACATTTCAGTGCTAGAAGGAGGGCCCTAAATTGCATTCCCTTTTATTTTTTGATGGCTAGAGGAAGAACCACCAAGAGTTCAAATGCTACAGTTGGCCAACCAGATGATCATTTGGAACAACAAAGGGACTTAGTTCTTTTTGTGGCAGGCACTTTTGTCATCCCCACCACAGGTGTTACTGCCATCATGGCTCTAGTGACTCTACACCAACCTACTATTATTGATGGATTACAAGTGTGGTATTAGCGTCATGAAGTGCTTGAGAAAATGGTAGGAGAGTTGGCTAAGGCGTTTAGGACATTGATTTAGGCATAAGCCCAAGGCTCACGAGAGTAGGTTAAGGGCACTACGTAGAAAGAAGCTCTCTAATAGCCATAGGAAGGAGCTCAAGAAGAGAGGTCAACTAGGAAAGTACAGCAACACACTCATTCAACTTGCTCTGCCAACTCACAGCCCAAGTTGGAGGTCCATTGAGCTTATGAGGATAATAAAGAAGATCATCAGTGGCATGGGGGCTTGCGTTAAGCTGAAGGTTCAAATAGGACCAATCAGAGACATGTCTTAGATCAAAACTTATCAGGCCATGAGCAAAAAAAAAAAAAAAAACACAGAACCTCATATCACCACTCCCATGACAAGAAGAGGAGCCGGCAATCTTTCAACTGTCGATCTGAATCTTACGACCATATGGTTAAGAAGCTACTTCAGAGGGTAGAATAGTAGGAATAATGCCCTCAAGCTTAGCACTGTCGAGATTGTTATAAGGAAAAGACTCCATTCACACAAGAGATTGAGACAGAGCCTCTCCCTTTCAAGTTCAAGATTCCCATTATCTCATAATACAATGGGGATAGTGACCTATACGACCACTTAGATGTATTCAATGTACATATGGATCTTTAAACGACCAATCCTTTGATCAAGTGCCGTGTCTGCCTAACCATTCTAGAGACATACCTCGAGCATGATTCAGGAATCTCAAAGCTCGTAGTATTGATGGTTGGGAAAAATGCCAGAAGAGATTCATTAACTAATACAAGGCATTAAGAAGGCAGTTCACACCACCTTACGACCTCATGATAGTCTTTCAGCAGAAGAATAAATCACTAAAAAACTACATTACCCAGTTTAGACATGTGGTTAGTAGTGTAAAGAATCCTTTGGATGAGAGCATCTTAATAGTGATCTTAGTGAGACTCTATAAAGATGGAAAGCTATATGAAAGCATATACAAATCTTTGGTGAGGGACTTGGGTGAATTTTATGAACGAACTGCCAAAGAGATCAGGTAAGAGGAGACCTTTGGCCCTAAGGAGTCCAATCAGGAGGACGAAAAGAATGGCTCCAATAAGAATAAAAAAAAGAATAATAATGGAAACAATGAAGAGGATTAGAAGGATGACTCTGATAACCAGGCCATAGAAAAGGCTAGGAATGAGTGACCTCAGTGTCAAGGTCACCACGATAGCTACAGCTTCCTATTAGACACTCAAGATAAGATATTTGCAATGAAAAAAGATAGGAAGAACTTTAGGAAGCCCAATCCCGTAAAGGTTCCCAATAACTTGAGAAACAAAGACAAGTTTTATGCATACCACAATGAAGTTAGGCATAATACTTCAGATTGTTGAATGCTCAAAGATGCGATTGAGGATCTTATCAAGAAAGATCACTTGAGAGACTATATGGTGCGACCTACAGGATAGCAACCTCAGCAACCCCAACAACCAATACAATAATTGCCCTAGCACTTTTAATTTTTTAATATTATTTAGAAATTAATAAAAGCACCTAAGTTTCTCCTTAAATTTTTATACCTATGTTTATTAATTTCTAAATGAATTTTTAGCAAAGTATTACACAGGAAGGTCTGAGTATGGGGACTATAAATTTGGTGATCTCACACCACACCTTATTCTTCTTGGAGCTTGTAAGGCCAATAGCCAGACACTAAATCCAAACTAGAAGGCCCATACATCATCAAGAAAGACTTGGGGAACATAGCCTATCAATTAACACTTAAATGGAGCTAAAGTTTCGTAAGCTTGGAATGTTGAACATCTCCACCCATATTATCAATGAATTTGAATTTGCTTATCTAATCTTAGTACTATATCAGAAGTGAGCTATCGCCCTTCTAATCTGGAAGCAACCTCTCGGCTTTCTAATCCAGAAGGGATATTCAACTTGACAAAGTTATGGCATGCTAGCTGAGGCACATTTGTGCAACATACCTGGGCACTCAAACTCAAAAAGGCAGCTTTAATAATTAGGCCACAAAAAAGGCCAGGAATGAGCGACCTTCCACAAGGTCAAAATGTTGAACATCCATGCCATATTTTAAATAGATTTTAGCACATCTTGTAATATTATTTCCTTAAATTTTTATCTATGTTTACTAACTTCTGAATAAAGCAAGGTATTACACAGGACATGAGCAAAGCTTAGGGATAGAAGAGTTATAATGTGCTAGTTGAGGTGCATCTGTGTGACCTACTTGGGCACTTAACTCGTGTTAGATGAGGCACTCAAACGTTCAATCTGTTGTCAGCTAAGGCACACCGATGCTCAAATTCATTACCAGTTGAGGCACCCCGATGCTCAAATTCATTGCTAGCTGAGGCACCTCAATGCTCAAATTCATTGCTAGCTAAGGCACTCCAATGTTCAAAGTCATTGCCAGTTGAGGCACTCTAGTGCTCAAATTCATTGTTAGCTAAGGCACCTTGGTGCCCAAATTCATTGCCAACTAAGGCACTTGGTGCTCAAATTCATTGCTAGCTAAGGCACTCTGATGCTCAAATTCATTGCCAGCTTAGGTGTTTTAGTGCTCAAAGTCATTGTCAACTAAGGTGTTTAGGTGCTCAATCCATTGCCAGCTGAGGTACTTAGGCATTAAATCTATTGCCAATTGAGGCACTTAAGAGCCCAATTCATTGCCAATTAAGGTGCTCAGGCGTTCAATCCATTGCTAGCTGAGGTGCTCAAGCACTCAATTCATGTGACCTATTATTCAGCATCATGTACATGTGACTTACTACTTGGCACCATATACATGCGACCTACTACTCAACACTGTATACATGTAGCCTACTATTCGACAGTGCATATGTGCGACCTACTACTTGGCACTGCATTCATGCAACCTATTACTTGGCACTATATGCGACTAACTATTCAGCACCATATGAGACCTACTATTTGGCACCGTATATGACCTACTATTTGACATTGCATATGACTTACTCTTTGGCACTGTATGTGACCTATTATTCGACATTACATGTAACCTACTCTTTGGGTGCCACATGCGACCTACTACTTGGCACCATATATGACCTACTATTTGGCACCATATGTGACATACTCTTTGGCACCACATGCAACCTACTATTCATCATTGCATATGACCTACTACTAAACACTGCATTCATGCAGCCTACTTAGACATCCATCTTGATAATGAAAAAGTTACTAGTTGATTGACCTAATAGACATCCATTTTAAAATGTTCGTTAAGTCATGGTTTGTAAGAACTCATGTTAACCCACATGTTATTATCTACAACCTATTAAATATCCAACTTAATATACATGGAAAAGCAAGAATAAAACTGGAATATTATTCATTGAAAATCTCAGTCAGTGAGGTAAATTTACAAATGAAAGATTCAACGATATAGAACAAATTAGGCCTACAGCTATCATATCCTAAAAAGAAGGCTAGCCTTTAGAAGATAAAAATTTGGTAGACCAGAGAAACATGAAATGAGCACATCATCCATCATACGGTCATCTACCAAATTACTCTCAAACTTCTCCTCATACTCCTCCCAAAGAGGCAGAAGAACAAAGATGAAAGAACTAGATTATTAAGCATCACCATAAGGAAATAAGATCTCTACAAAACATCCCAAAATTCCTAAAGAGGAATTATCCATGGGAATCTCCTATGCAGCAAGCAATACACACCCCAAAGTGCTTTATCTAAGATTTGAACCATCAAGAACATGGAAGGCTCAACCAACGCACCCATTAGGTCATTCTGAGAAATAAGGGAAAGAAAGGTTTACCTCACCATATATAACCCGATCAACCTCACCGTTAGATCAAGAGATTGATCAACTACCCTTTATCTGATGGTCCAGTGAAAAGTGAGGCTATGTCAATGCCGCACTAACGACCATGAAAAAATATGTGCATTAAATGCAAAAATGATGGCATGGGTAGGTGCAGATGAAATGAAAGGACAAGAGTCCAAACAACAACATACCAAATCATAGTTAACAACTTTTACCAGTGAACTACAGCTCTCAGTCCTCAGTCCGCAGATTGCATTGAGAGCTAGGGGCTCATGTTATAGGTATTTTTAAAATCACATAAATAGGCTGGTAAAAGCCTAATTGACGGACTCAGCTAATAAAGGCCTGGCTCACCCAGGATTGAGATCATGGAGCCAGGACATCAGGTCACTAAAAATGAGCTAAGGTTACTGGTCAACATGGGTCAAAGCAACCAGCTCAGGTCATTGAAAACAAAACTTAGCTCACAAATCAGAGCACGCATTCGTAAGTAACAGTCCAAGGAAATCCGTTCAGTTTCTAACTTTAATGGGAGTATGTTATAGTGATCAATCCTTATCCATTATGTAATCCTAATCAAGTCATGATACCTATCTAGTATTTGAATTACATTCAAACTATAACACCCTAACCACTATAAATAGAGGTTAAAATCATTGTACAAAAGACATACAATAGATATACAATCAATCATCAGATACAAAATACTCAGCAAAGAGTAATAAAAGCTATGGATGTAGGGGTCAAACTGATATTAGCCAAACCACATTAAAAAGTTTTGGTATCCTCCCTGTTCTTCCTCTCTCTCTCTCTCCTTTTATGTTCAATCTATAGTTTGGGGTCCTGAACTTGGGTTGACCAGATTCGAACGTCAACACATGTTTTCTAGAGCTTGAATTATTCTATTGGATTGCCTATCCATTTGAAGGTGAAAGGCCATATTAAAGTGAAGTTATTAACCCAAGGCCTCTTGGAAAGATCTCCAAAATTGTACTATGAATTGGATACCTTAATCAGATATGATAGATAATGGAACATCATGAAGAGATACAATTCAATCTAAGTACAACTGAGCATATTATGAAACTGAATGAGTAGTCTTTACTAGAAGAAAATGGGCATTCTTTGTCAAACGATCCATAATTACCCATTGATGTGTGTTTTTCGCAAGTGCATGGTGTAGTTGTAGTAGACACTGGCAAGTACGGGTTGAATCTCCCAGGGATCTTGCTATCAATTACTAGAGTTTGCAATTTAAGTTATCTAAATCAATAAAGAGTATTAAAGATATTAAAAAGACTTAATGAAAGAGAAACAATTAATTAATAAGCAAAGTTCATTTACAAAAGCCTAGGATTGGGGTTTCACCATACTTATGGTCTTTAACAGATAATGTAAATCCTTCTTATTGTAATTACTTGGTCAATTGAGGATGGTTTAGCCTAAGTTAATTACTAGCCTTTTTTAAGGTCTAATAGTAGTACTTAAATCAACCTAATTGCTTACTTTTGTGGTTCAGATTAATTTAAGCCCTTTAAAATCAATGCTAACTAATTTAATTCCTAAAGAAACTTAATCTACTTTCGTGATTAAAATCTCTTTATTCAATTGTTAGGGTTCCGATGATAATCTTCTCATTTCGATACTTCAACTATCTACCTAAGATAAGATAAAATAATAGCCAAATAGTTTATTAAAAACTTAGTAGGCATAATAATTGAATCAATTTATATTAGGTAATTATAATAGAAAATCAATCAATAATATCAAAGAACCATAATTGGGCTATTCCCAATCCTAGAATAAAAATCTACTTAGACACAATGGAAGTAAAAATCAAATTCATTAATATAAAGAACTTCAAAATATTTAAAAAAGACAAAAAGATAAAGATGAAGTTGAAAGAGAAAACTAAGATGCTAAAGGATGAAAATAAGATAGAATCTTTGCAAGAACTTCAATCCAAAGGAAAATCTCAAACTCTACTAAAAACAATGCCTAAAAATGTAAAACCTACATAAACTATCTTAAAACTATGCAAAGACTCCTTCAGGTTGTGCAATAATAGCTTATATAGCAAGATGATAGAGGCTGAAACATGGCTACTTTTGGTGACATAGGCTAGCCATTGTTCGAGTTGGGAGTTGCTAAGGAATGCACTAAACACGGCCGTATCCTGGGACATGGCCAGGCTGTGTTTGGTGCTAGCTTCTTCAATTTTTCTGGCTTCAATCATGGTTGAGTTAAGTTTTTCATAGGGCTTCTTTCCTAGCTTCTCCTTAATCCAAATGTGCTCCAAATTTCTACTTTCACCCTCCTTTCCAAGCCTTTTTGCTAACCTACAAAGAGAAATACAAACTACAGTAGTACCAAAGAACAAAAATACTAAACCATAACAAAAAGAGCAGAAAAGTCATAAATTAATAATGAATCAAGAGGTAATAATCAATAGTATTTTGGTGTCTTTGGTAGTCTAGTAGGAAAATCCATAGTAACTCTTTCCTGTTTCCACTCAAGAATCTCCAAATTATGGTGTAAACCTATAGGCGTCTGGTGTTCAGCCTTAACTTGTTGACATGTGAGACATCAAAAACAAAATCCACTATGTCACATTTCATTCTTTCCCACCAACAACTTGTCTTCAAATCTTGGTGCATCTTGTTACTATCTAGATGCATAGCATAAGATGAAAAGAGGACCGTATACATGAGTTCTTGTTGCAATTTATCAACATTAGGTGCCCAAATTTGATCATGATAAGTTAAAACTCCTTGTTCATCTCTTCTTAAACCCGAATCTGGTTCTTTCTTCATTTTGTCGAGCAACATATTTATATTCACATCTTAACTTATGCGGCAACAGTTCGATCAACAAGTGGAAACTGTACCTACATGTATGCCGAAAGTATCTAGGTTCTAATATTTGTAATTTAATTCCACTGGTTTCCATCTTGTGTAACTCCTAAATGATTAGTCTTCTTTGCACATCAATATGAGCAAGACTCCCTACTCACTTTTTGCTTAATGTATCAGCCACCATGTTGGCCTCGCGAAGATGATATAAGATCATAGTCCTTTATAAGTTTCATCCATTGATGTTGCCTTAGATTCAAGTATTTCTGCTAAAAAATATACTTCAAACTCTTATTATCAACATAAATTTCATAGGTCTCTCCATAAAGATAATGATGTCATATCTTCAATGCAAATACCACTACCATCATCTCCAAATCATGGTAGGATAATTCTACTTGTGTTTCTTAAGTTTCAATGATGTGTAAGCCATAACCTTATCATGCTACATTATAACACATCCAAGGCCTATTTTGGAGGCATTGTAGTTATCTATATAGCTGTTACCACTCAATGGCAATGCCAACACTAGTCCTGTGGTTAAACACTCTTTAAATCATTGAAAACTTGCTTCATATGAATTAGACCACACAAATTTGACGTGTTTATGAGTCAACTTAGTCAAAGGAGATGAAATCTAGGAGCAATCCTTTACAAAATAGCACTAATATCTAGCCAAACCTAAAAAGATGTGAATTTCAGTCACTGAGGTGCGTCTAGGCCAATTTTGAATTGTTCTACTTTCTTGGGATCTAGACTAATACCTTCCTTGGAAACCCCATGTCCTAGAAATGTCACATTGGATAGCCAAAACTCACACTTTGAAAATTTAGCATATAGATGATGCTCTCTAAGAGTTTGTAAAACCATCCTAAGATGTTGCTCATGTTCTTGGTCACTATGAGAATATGCCAAAAAATCATCAATGAACACAATTACAAATCAATGAAAGAAAGATCGAAAAATCCTATTCATCATATCCATAAAAGCTACAGGAGCATTTGTCAATCCAAAAGACATTACCAAAAATTGATAGTGACCATACTGAGTGTGAAAAGCAATTTTTGGAATGTTTTTCTTTCATATTCACAACTAATGATAGCACAAATGCAAATCAATCTTAGAAAAGCATTGGGCACCTTGAAGCTGATCAAACAAGTCATCAATTCTCGATAAAGGATATTTATTTTTCATTATGACTTTATTTAACTACTTGTCATCAGTATATATTCTCTAGATTTAATCCTTCTTTGTTATAAAAAAACACTGGAGCTTCCCATGGTGAAATGCTAGGCCAAATGATCGCTAAATGTTGCAATTGTATTTTCAATTCTTTTAATTTAGCCAGTGCCATCTAATAAGATGGAATGGAAATAGGGTCAGTACCTGAGGCAATATCAATATAAAACTTAATTTCTCACTTTGGTGGCATTCCCGGTAGTTATCCAAGAAAAACATCTAAAAACTCTCGAACCACTTGTACATCTTTTTCCTTTTTGTTCTAATTGTTCTATGTCCCTGACATATGCCAGATAAGCCTCGCATCCTTTCTTAACCATCTTTCTAGCATTTAAAGCAGAAATAAAGTTAACAGGAGCATTACACCTATCTCCATGAAGCAAATGGGATCTCTATCTAGTATACAAAAGCTAACCACCTTATTATAATAATCCACACATGCATGATGTGTTAATAACCAATCCATGCCTAGGATAACATCAAAATTAACCATATCTAGCACAATCAAATCAGTAGGTAAAATAGTTTTGTGCATATCAATTCCATAAAAAGATATCATACCCTAAGTAGTTAATGTCTGACCCAGAGGAATAGATACTAGTAACTGTAATTTGAAAGGGAGTTGGGGTCTAGCAAGTCATAATGCAAGATAAGTAGAAATAAACAAATACGTTGCACTTGGATCAAACAACCTATGAGCTTCAATAGAATTAACTGAAAAAGTACTTGTAACTACTGTATTAGAGGCCTGGGGATCCTACCTAGTCAAAACATATACTCTCATAGAAGCTCTATGTCTGCTACCATGACCTATACTAGAATGAGATTTACCTCACCCTCTCGCATTAAACTCAGATAGTGGTGGTCTCGTAGATGTTACAGATTGGGGTTAAATGTTTCTTGATGCACCCATGACCATATTGCCACTAGGTAGGGTTATTTGATAAGGACAATCTCTTACTATATGACCCATCTAACCACATCTAAAGTAAGCTTTAATTTCCCATCTACAAGCACTCGAATGAATTTTTCCACAAGTCTTAAATGGTCCTAATGCCATAAGTCTAACCGGAGCGAGGTAACTAGAATTAGATCTTCCAAAAGGTCGACGACTTGTAGAGGTAACCCCTTCCTGTCTTCTACTCTAATTACTTTGACCTAGGGCCTTAGGTGGAAACTGCATATCAGGCCTCCATGAAGGAACTGCACTAGAAATCGAAGATGACTATCATCTAGAATCTCCACTTGTAACCTTATATATTAATTTCTTTCTTGCACTACCTTAAGCCTCCCTTTCTTTCTTTATGTGAACCTCACTTTTAATTCTATGGCTTTATCATAAACTTGCTCATACATGGTTCCCTCAAGAACTTAAACAACATCAAAGTAATTGTCATTAAGGCTATTAACAAATTTCTTAGGGATCATGTGTCTTGCAAACTGAGATAAGTGGAGAAACGAGGTAACATACTCAAAAATTGACAACCCTCTTTGCTTGAGATTATTAAACTCTTGTAATTTAGCATATCATTGTCCTTTAAGAAAAAATTGTTACAGGAAAGTTGTATGGAATATCTACCAAGTGTTTGCTATTTCCCCAGATTACCTACGACTCTCCCAACCCTGGTACCAATCCAAGGTGGATCCATCCAGCTAAAATCTAACTAGCCTCACAGTAACATCCTTTAAGAATTCAAAGATCCACCACAACCACTCATTTTGATCCAAAAATAAGAGAGGATCCACTGAAGACCTAATGCCTGAATAACGGGGAGGCTTGAGCTTTTGAAATTCTTAAAGGTAATTTATAAAGTTCATAAGCATTGGCCCTACAAGTGATGGAAAGAGTGGTGGTGCTTGTGCTTCTGGCCCTTCCTATTGTTGTCTCTAAAGCTTTTGTTAGTTAGTTCATCTACAAATTCATTTATAGCTCTTTGCAAATTTTTAGCTTGCTTTAGGGCATCTGAAATAGAAGGACCAACTGAAGCTCCAAAAGTAGTAGAAGTGTCTATCTCATCTTAGAAAGTTTCTAGTTGCAATTCTTCACGTGCAACCCTACCTTGGCCTCTAGCATAGCCTTGGCCTCTAGCTTTACCTATTCCTTGAGGTGGTAGTGGTGAAGGGGATGGTTTATGTGAAGCTCTCTTGGATGCTTCTTCATATCAGCGTCCACTTTGAGCCAGAGATCTAGTCTTGGGTGGTATCTCTTTAATATCAAATAGAAATATTATTTTGCGCAATATTTAGATGTATATAAGTATAGAAACATCAGGAATTACTAAGATTTTCAACATATTTCTTGGAGTGGGTTTGGAGATATACTTATTCATGTTACACACTCTTAGGCCCACTAACACAATCTCAATAGGTCAATCCCAATTTAGCAGTTGGAGACCACTAATTATGCATTTCAACTCTAAAACAGACTCTGATACCAATATTGTCACACCTCAACTTTAAAAACTAGAAAATCATTTATGCATAATTGCTTCCTACAAAATTTAGAAAGTGTTATAGATGGTAATCCCAATACATCATGATCAAGTAATTACTATTGTAAGAAAGGTAGTTAGGTTGCAAATCCTTATTGCAATTCTAATAAGCTGTCAATTTTGATTAGACAATTCACATGAGATAAATCCAATCTTAGTTTTAAAAAATTCTTCCCTCCGAGAGCATTTAATTAAATGAAATGAGACTTAATACCTTGTTTTAAATAACTAAAAGTAAGATTTTATTTTATTTTAAAATATTTTTTGAAATGGTATTTGAATTTAAGAAAAAAGATATTTTATTTCATTTCATTGCATTCACTATTATTATTTTAATTACATTTATGTCATTATGAATTCTATTAAATTTATTAAAGAATTCATTCTATTTGGTCCAAAACATATGTTATATAAAAAACTTTATCCTTGTCCTAATATTGTATTTATCATGACACCATAAAAATCTACTTTGAATTGAATTCCATATATTTTTCAATATATTTCAAACAAAAGAATTCATTGGCAAATAAATCTCAAATTCATTCTTTTTGACATAATTTTCAAACAATAAAATTAATTTGCAAATGAATTAAAATTGTTTCTATTAAAATGAAATGAATTCAATTCTAAAAAAAAATTGATTCCAAACAAAACATGAAAGAAAGGAAAAAGAGAATAATATTAGGAATACCATAAAACTATATAACTTGTAACCTATCTATTATATGTGAAAATCAGTTCATTTTAGATGGACCCGCTAGCAGCCCGAGAGTGGGGAAAAGACTAACTCAAAAAGTGTTTAGAACACTATGCCTTCGGTTCATGTCACAAAGCGACCTCCCCGACTTGAGCTCCTGCTTAAGAAAACGAGCTCGACCTCGACTTACCCAAGGACAGGCACGTCCCCAAGCTAAGCGATGCTATCAATGAAGTATGACTATTAACCTGAGAGCTTGCTATACCGAAGATCTGTTCTTACTCTACCCAGGAGATACACTGGGCCCACCTACTGACAATCTACAGTAGCTAAATAGCAAGATTTTACCTATCCATTCTATCTTGTATAATAAATATTGATGTCATAGATTTACTGCATATGAAGTTACTATTGTAACCTTCTCTCCTCTATAAATATGAGGAAGGAGCCCTCTACAGGAGAGAGAGATCATCTTGGATATAAGCAGAAACTCTGCCATAATAGAGAGAGAATTAGATTTTGCCAAAAATATTAAAGGAAGAAATATTGTATGCTGAGATCTTTGTAGATATACCTCCATAATAATACACTACCATGGATGTAGGGTCTGGTTGTACCCAAATTTGGCTGAACCACGCTAAAAATCCTGCGTCTCTTTATTGCTCTTCCCTTCTTCTTTATGTATTTTGCTGATTTGCAATATTTGAACTAGTTGACTATCAAAGATCCTAGAAGAATCCCTCTATTGGCTAGAGTTTGGCTCAATACCAAAATCTGACGTCAACATTTTTGGCACCGTCTGTAGGGATCTCACATGTTTTGGTTCACCTTCTGCTACAATGGCCAAGGGAAGAGCCACCAGAGCTTCAAACGCGCAATCCCATCCTTCAGATGGTCATGTCTCGATGACAAACTCATCCACTGCTCCCGTTATTAGAGCAACCACTGGCATCCTTCTAGCCAGCTCAGTACAACTAGTACTCGTTGCTAATTGTACCAATAGAGTGCAAACCTGGCTCCAATGTCAGGAAAAGATTGAACACATGATAGGAAAGCTGGCTAAAATAGTCACAATGTTAGTGCAAGCATAAGCTCAGAATGTGTAAGGGCAAGTCAAGACCACCGCACCCAGAGTTGAGCTCTCGAAAGAAACTGATCAAGAGTAAAGCTCAAATCGCTATTCACGTAGCCGGAGAAGTGAACCAAGCTACCAGGTCTCTAGCCAAAGACTGGGGGGCTTGGATGTTTTGGTGGATGATCTCTTTCAAAGAGTCAAGCACTTGGAGGAGCACCCTTAGGCTTGAAATGACCAAGGTCACTTTGGGGAGCGAACCCCTTTCTTTAGGAAAATCATGGAGGAATCCCTCTTGAGCAAGCTCAAAGTCCCAACCATTCCGCTATATGATGGAGACAGTGACCCACACAACCATCTAGACCTATTCAACATCCAAATGGGCCTTTAAACTTGCAACTCCTTAGTCAAGTGTTGCGTTGTCCCCACTGCTTTGGATAAAGTCTCTCAAATATGATTTAGGAGCCTCCCGGCTCGTAGTATTCACAGTTAGAAGAAGTGTCAAGAAAAGTTCATTGACTAGTACTGGGCACTAAAGAAGTAACTCGCACCCCTATGCCATTTCACTATGTCTTCCAGAGTAAGCATGAAACACTGAAATACTATATCGCTCGCTTCAAACACGAGGTCAACAACATCGAGAAGCCCTCAGATGAGACCTCCTAATTGTCGTCTCAGCAGGACTTCACAAAAATGAGAAGCTGTTTAAGAGTCTATACAAGTCCCCAATTAGCAATTTGGGTGAATTTTATGAGTAAGCTGTGAAGCAGAACATATGGGAAAAACTTTTGGTTCGTAAAAATTCGAAGCGAGTAGCTCAGCCCAAAATAAAAAGAAAAGTAACCGTGGAAACGGAAGTGATAGCCTCGATCACCAGCTCACCAAGAAGAGCAAGGATGAACGGCCCCCATTCTTAACTCGTCACAACAACTACAGCATCTTGTCGGATGCCCAGGACAAGATCTTTGTGATGGAAAAGGATAAAAAGGATTTTGAAAAGCCTTCACCCTTGAAAACTCCCAGTAAGTCCAGACACAATCGAGGGAAATTCTATATGTACCATAACAAGTTCAGACATGTTACCTCAGAGCACTGGGCACTGAGAGACACTATTGAAGATCTCATCAAAAGAGGTTACTTGCATGACTATGTTATGCAGCCTTCCAGGCATTGGCATGGACCATCTCAGTAGGACCCCAAGCAAGAGTAGTGTCCTATTATCAGGACTATCTTTTAAACTTCTATAATTTTTGTAAATTATGTAAACATTTTGAATACTCTACTGATTTTAAATTTTTTTCAAATAGGTGATTTACCTAACTGGCACCCTTTTTATTTGGTCACAAGATCACCTCGACCATAAAATCGGTCACCCTTTTATTTGGGCACAAGATTGCCTTGACCATAAGATCGGTTACCCTTTTATTTGGCCATGAGATCGGCCCGAGTACGAGATTGCTCACTTGTTAATTACGCAACTCTCATGCGAACTATATTATTTTGCAGCTCTCATGTGAACTTATCTATTTGGCCACGAGATCAGCTTAAGCACAAGATCACTCACTTATTAATTTCACAGTTCTCATGCGAACTTATCAATTTGACCACGAGATCGACCTAAGCACGAGATCACTCACTTGTTAATTTTGTAGCTCTCATGCGAATCTATTTATTTGGCCATGAGATAGGCTCGAGCATGAGATCGCTCACTTGTTAATTTTGTAGCTCTCATGTGAATTCTATTATTTCACAGCTCTCATGCGAATCTATTTATTTGGCCATGATATGACTCACTTGTCAATTTCGTAGCTCACATGTGAATTCTATTATTTCATAGCTCTCATGCGAATTCACCTATCATTTTATAGCTCTCATACTAACTTGTTTACTTATTTGGCCACAGGATCAGCCTGAGCAGGGGATTGCTCTAACTTGCAGCTTCCTTACGACAATGTGTTTGTAGCTCTCACACTATTTTTTTACTACATGCAGATCACATAGATTGTTCAAACAATGCAAATGTACAAGAGCAACAAACAGAAATCACAAAAGGAAGACTTTATTCATTAAAAGACCTGAACAAGGTAGAACTACATCAAAAAGCTCTGGATACAAACTAATCAAAATACAAAGGGAAAAACCTATGACTAAGAAGAAGGACCAGCTGCAAAGGGCCTTACCCTAGCTGATTAGAGCCTGTGAGCCACCAAGGACTTCAACTTTCTTTTTCCAATGCACCTCCGACGGTGGCATCGCAACTCTTTATTTTCTCCGACCACCAGCTCCCTTTTTGATTCGTAAAAGAAGCAAATCAAGAAGCGCCAAGAACTAGGCCAACTGAATAGTTGCCTTATGGCAGAGCCAAGAGGACGTAGTCTAAGATCCATATGAGATCCCTCCATGTTATTGAAGAAGCCAAACCTTCTGAATTCTTTATGCAATAGACTATACACACCTCTTCAGAAGGCCAGAGCATCGGAAACAATGGTGGTTTATCAGGAAATTCCATGGTTTGCTCAATATAGTGGCAGAAGGAATTCCACCTCCCTTATATAGAGCAAGGGATGGCTCCATCAAAGGATTTAGATCCATCCCCCCAATTGTCATCATTTATTGCCTCGAAAAAGGCTAAAACTGACTCACCATCAATTATCTGACATGTGCCATGAGGAGCATGGCCTAGTGCAGGTGAAATGACAAGTCTCGAAAAAAGACTTTAACCTAATGGAAACTGAAGAGTCTTAACTCCCAGCCTGCAAAGCAAGCTAAGAGTTAGGGGGCTTATGTTATATATGAAAATTAGTTCATTCTGGATGGACCCATGAGCAACCCAAGAGTGGTGAAAAGACTAACTTGAAAAGTGTTCAGAACACTATGCCTTTGGTTCACATTGTAAAGCGACCTCCCTGACTCGAGCTCGTGCTCAAGAAAGCAAGCTCGACCCTGACTTACTTGAGGATGGGTACATCCCCAAGCTCAACGATGTGGTCAATGAACTATGACTAGTGACCTGAGAGCTCGCTATATCAAAGATCCATTCTTACTCTACCCAAGAGACATGTTGGGCCCACCTGTTGAAGACAATCTGTAGTAGCCAAAAAGCAAGATTTTGCCTGTCCATTATGTCTTGGATAATAAATGTTAATGTAATAGATTTACTGCATATAAAATTATTATTATAACCTCCTCTCCTCTATAAATATGAGGAAGGGGCCTTTTGCAAGAGAGAGAGATCATCTTGGATATAGGCAGAAACACTGCTAAAATAGGAGAGAATTAGAATATGCTGAAATTATTAGAGGAAAAAATATCGTACGCTGAGATCTTTGTAGATATACCTCCACAATAATATACTATCGTGGACATAGGGTTTAGTTGTGAATGAATTTAGTAGAACCACATTAAAAATCCTGTGTCTCTTTACTGCTCTTCCCTTCTTCTTTGTGTATTTTGGTGATTTGCTATATTTGAAGTAGTTCATGGTCAGAGATCTCGGAAGAATCCCTTCGTTGGCTGGAGTTTGGCTCGATGCCAAAATCCAATGTCAACACTATCATTTCACCAAATAATGCATCCTCATTCTATAATTTATGGAATGATCAAATTAATGATTTTATCCTTTATATTTTCTTATAAATCATGAAACACTCTGATTATATAAAAAAACCATATGGATATTTGTGTCTACATTATTCAATCCTTAACTTGTATATATATTTTACCATAAATAACTAATATCTGTCAAAATTATGATAAAATTAAATATAATATTATAATACTTTTAAATTATAAATATTTACTATCTCAAATTTGAATGATATGTGATTAAATCTAGCATTGAATTCATTATTGTTAAGCTCTTCCCTGAATAATGACCCAGAAGTGTAGACAATATTTACTTTTAATTGAGCCAACCTTAGGGGCATTTTTATCCAAAAAAAGGATACATTACAGCTTAACTTACTAGGGCCCTCGTAAATGTAAAACTACGTCATTTTGGGAGCTTCTCATTTGTCTCTAGCTAGCTAAGAAGCATGAGTAGCAGACCCAACTTTGTCTACACCTCTTCCTCCCTAAAACCCTTACGCAGCTACTCTCCCTTTTTTTCTCTATAACACCAAAGCAAAGGACTATACAACAGCATCTTCTTCTTAGCCATTTTGTTTCTGGTTGGATCTATAGTGAACCAGCAACAGCAAGCAAGCAAATTTCCTCCTTATTGGTGTTTAGATCAAACTCCCTATTGTTTGGACCAAGTAGCAAAGCGTACAAAACCAAGAGCAGCTGCTGGACCACTATCTTCTGCCACAAGATAGCCAAGTCAACACAATGACTCTACCTCCATGGGTTTGCAACCTACAGAGCCAATAACTCTTCACTGCTCCGGTCAGTGCATCCATCACCATTTTCAATTAGCCTTCTGTTAGAATTTTTTATGGGCTGACATAATTCTATAATGTTTTAGATTAATTGGATGTCATATTCTTTGAGCTTGTTGTTATCAAGCCCAGTTATTTGTGATCATTTTGATGGGCTTAGTGGATATTGGGCCCTGTGTATGGGCTTACCATGATAGGTAGGCTTGACCCATCTTGTTCATATACACAGGGAAATGGCCTATTCCTAACCACCATCAGATGTTCAGTTTCCTTATCCAAACTGATATAGATAGGACTGAGGTGGAATAGGGATAATCATTCTCCCTTTCTACTTTATAGGTATCATATTTGAGATGACTTCTTCATCTTTGAGCTTTCTAGGTATTTCTATATATCCTGACTCTCTCAATTTTATAACTGTGTTTATTTTTTTTATATGCCATATGTTAGAGATTAGATTGTATCATAAATAATATTTTCAACAATTGGTATTAGAGCCAATCTAATTCTATTATGGCTGTAAATGGAAATTATCAAATTAGGTAAAACTCAATTTGTTTTTCCTAAAAACATATGTAGCAATTGAACAGGTTTTGTGAAATTGGGTTAGATGTTTTCTAGATTTTGATCTTAAACATCTATATTATGTTTTCCTGAGAATCCAATGTGAAATTGCTAGAAAACCTTTGAAATTTTTTGAAAAATCATTCAATTTAACCTAAACTCACCCGAATCATTTTTCTTCCAAATTCTCCCAATTTTGTGTTCCAAATTGTTAAATTGCTTGAGGCATTTTCTAGATCATTAGATTGTGAATCCTATGGGACCAAAATCATTGGATTTCATTGCGAATTAAGAGATAATTTGAGCAAAAACTGTTTCGGATCCCTCACAAACTCAACCAAAATATTTTTCTAAAATACCCATTTATTTTGCCACAAAATCATGAAATTAAAATAGTGCTATTGTAGATCTTGTTTTCCTGGTTTCATGGACACCAAAATTGTGAAATTTGGTTGAGAAATGAAGAAGAAATGGAGGAAAACCCGATTGCAGCGTTTTTGAGTTTTTTGGGTCAAAACTGGGTTTGCGTGACCCGATTTCAAGAAGAAGATGCTGAACAGCGTCTGATGGACCAAGCCCACGTGCGGCACTGGGCGCATGTGGCATATGCAGGTATATTCAGTGTCGTTTTGATGCGCTATTTTTTCCATTGTGCTCTACTATTGTATTCTCCATTTTTCAAAATTTTAATTATTTTTTAAACTTTGTGAAGTATTTATTATTAATTTAATGATATTTAAAATTAGTAAAAATCTATGTTATTAATTGATTTGAAGCTTGATATTTTGTGTAATGTTTTGGGATATTTATATATAATATACATTACACACTCTCAGATATAATATATTATACTATTTAAACAATTTTTTGGAATATATATATTTGATTATGTTAATGAATTTTTTTTTATATTTTGTTATGAAAATTATTGTTGATATTATATCTAAGAATTTGGGCTATTTTTGATAATATAAAGTGGTTTGAGATCTTTTTTATCATGATTGTGAGCTCGCCTATCACGGGACCAATCATTTTGTATATATCTTAAACAAAATTATGTTAAAATTGTGTTACAAATTATATCATTAGTGGTATAATTCTGGTTGATTTTAAAAAAAAATGGAGAGAAGATTTAATCATAACTACGACATTGTTAAGATATTGAAACAGATTTTCAATTGAATATATGCATCATTATGTTAATGTGATTTCCTATATGTTTTGTTGGAAAATGACATGCGATGTTATTAGAATAAATTTATGAATTAAATAGTATCATTATTTTATATTTTCTTATTGAATTTCTTATTAATGTCATGTTGAAAATCTGGGCTATTATTTAGAAATTTTAATATCTCAAATACTTTTGTGGATATGGTTGTGATCTTGCCTATTGCAGGTCCAATCATTTGGTTTGTATTATATTTTTCCCAAATAACTTCTCTTCAAATAATATGAAATGAAATTAAGGATTATATCATTAATTACTACACCTAAATAAATTATGTTACATTTATGTTATATTCTTAAAATCTTAAATATCCTATCGATATTAGGTTTTGAGGATATATCATGCAATGGTTGTGGAGCATGCTTATGCATTATAATTCAGGACCCTTCGACAGGATTACAATGGCATAAGGGCTCAACTCCAATTACTAGCCCAGTTAATTGGATTATTGAGGAAACTAATTTTATAAAATGTTGAAAGGGACCGAATTTAAGGACGAGGTAAATTACATAAATTTGAGACCTTGCTATTATGGTATAACTTTAAATAAAAGTGAGCCTTATATACCCCACTAAGACCTCTTATGCTACTAAGAGGTTAAGTAAAATATCTTTGTTTTTGAACTTTGTCAAATTTGATAGAGTTTAGAATGGTGACTATCCAATGGTGTGAGTGATGTGCATAAGCATGTCATGAAACTTATTATTGCTAACAAGTTAAAAGAAAAACCATGGGAAGATATTTGAAGAGTAGAATAGTAAGAAACTGTTAGCCTAATTTTGATCCTGGGAGCTCCATTACCAGTTGTAATAAAGTGTTATATTGCTAAGATTATTGTTACATTGGGAATTATATTAATAATGCACTTATCCTATCAGTTTGTCTTTATTGATATAGTTCCTACTAATTTGTGACTTGTATTGATATTGTGTCTTTAAAGTTCTCAGTATCCTATTGGTACTAGCCTTAGGGTAGGGACATGATTTTGATGTTGTGGATTTCCAAAAAGGGTAAGGATTCTCCTATATGAGAATTGCAGAGATCAATTGTGTTTTGGAATAGGCCATGATGTAATAGCTTAATCAAATAGTCTTTTCAATTGATTTCAAGAAATATAATACTAATCAATACACTTACCTAGAGGTAAGTGGCGACAATTTCATGACTAGCAAATGTTTTGATCCTACTATATGGGACAAAGTAAATGTCGTCACACAATTTTGTGTGAAGGAGCTTGGTGGTGCCTCTTTCGTATTGGGCATATAGATTTGTTGTGGTACACCCTAGGGAATTCTTGATTTGTCTCCATTATTTATGTTAAGAAGGTGCTAAATATGTTTATATAAAATATTGCT
>JANHAO010005386.1:0-22821 GCA_026873985.1 Saraca asoca | reverse complement strand
TAACAGTCACACTCACCATCCCATAACCCCTTATGGAATTGACTGAATGAGATAACTTCTCACCATGAACTTCATCTTACGTATGTAATACACGATGAATGCAATATAGGATAAATATTCAACCTTTATATCTAATTCCACGGAATGTATCATTTTGGATGCGATAGGGCTCAATCAAATTGGCCTAGGGCACCCACCCAAACTAACAGTTCCATATAGATTTTTTCCTCCAAGTCACCATGGAGAAACATAGTTTTAACATTAAGTTATTCCAATTCAAGATTCATATTGGCAGCCATTGCTATTATAACTTGAATTGAACTCATCTTTACTATTGGTGAGAAAATTTCATCAAAATTAATGATTTACCTTTGACCAAAGCCTATTACCATCGGTCAAGTTTTGTATTTTAGCAGCTTGTACCATCTTTTTTCAATTTGAACACCCATTTGTTTTTTAGTACTTTTTTTTTTGTAGGAAGTTCCACCAACTCATAAGTGTTGTTTTTTTGCAAGAAGTTAATTTCTTCTTGCAGAGATATGATCCAAAAATTTTTGTTATTATGAGACTAAACCTCCTAAAAACTTTATGGCTCCCTCTTTTTAGTAATTAAAATATATTCAGAACTAGGATATCTTATAGATGGCTTTTGTTTCTAATGGACCTCCATAGTTGAGGTTCCACCTCTTATGATAGCTCTCCTTGCTTAGTACCTCCTTTATCTATAGCACCCTCTAGTGAAGTTCTTGATGGCATTTGATCAACTTTGCCTTTATCAGAAGTTGTATTAGTTGTCTCATTTGCTTTTACTTCATTTTTTCCTTCATGCTCAAATAACACAACATCTCTGCTTCTAACAACTTTATTCTTATTTGGATCCCACTGTTAATATCCAAATTCCTGATAGCCATATCCAACAAAGATATAAGGAGTGGCTTTGTCATCCAGCTTTGACCTTTTTTCCTTCGGTGTGTGCATAAATGCTTTGCAGTCAAACACTTTCACGTGAGAGCAACTAGCATTTTTACATGTCCAAACTCTCTCTGGTATTTGAAAACCCAAAGGAATTGATGGTGATTAATTAATCAGGTAGATTGTAGAGTTGATAGCTTTTCCCTAGAATGATTTAGCTAAATTTTCCATTCTAAGCATTCATCAAATTTTTTCCACAATTGTTCAGTTCATTCGTTTAACAACACTATCATTTTGTGGAGTGTAGGAATTGTCTTCTCATGTCTTACATCATGGTTTGAGAATATGCCTTGAACTCTCATGATGTGCATTCTCCTTCATTATCAGTATGTAAAGACTTTAAGGGCAATCTGGTCTCTCTTTCCATCATAGCATAGGGCTTATGGAAATATTGGAATACCTAATTTTTTGTTTGTAACAAATGCACTCATGTCTTTTTTGTGGCATCATCAATGAAAGTGACAAAGTATTTGTTAACACCCAAAGATAGTACTTCAATGGGACCACAAACATTAGAGTGTGCCAACTCTAATTTATGTTTCCTCCATTTCAAGTTTTTCTGAAATGAAACTCAATGATACTTTCCAAGTAAACATTGCTCATAAGGGTTTAATGATTTACCTCCGACAATTGGAATCAGGAACTACTTAGCCAAAAGTTGTAACCCTTTTTTACTCATATGTGCTAACCTTTTGTGCCACAAATTTGATGAAGCTTCATCTTTAACTGTATTCAGTTGCTCTCCACAAATCTTAAGATGACTTTTGTATAATAAGCAACATGTTCTTCCCCTTGCTACCACCAAAGATCACCTTCACCCATATAATGCTCATATTTTTCCTTAGCTAGAGCACTTGTAGAAAGTAGATTCAACCATAGGTTAGGAACATGCCTCACATTCTTCAATGTCATTGTGCAACTAGTTTTTGTTTACACACAAACATTACCAATTCCTACAATTTGAGGAATGATTTTGTTTCCCATATTGATGGATCTAAGGTATTCTTGTTTTGTAGGTCGTGAAGTATTACTTTTTGGGAAGACATTGGAATGATGATTTGGAATTTACTATCCATTTGGCTTTAGATTATACTAAATGACAACATTCTCTTTCATAAGCATAAAGAATAGTGACTCCATCAATACTAGTAGAGTTTGGGGAAATCATGTTGTCATCTATCTTTTCTTTCCCTTCTCTTACTTTAGAAGTCTACAATCTCTTTTCATATGTCCAAGCTTTTGGTAGTGATAACACTTCAATTTGCCTTTGGACTTGGTTCTTCTTTTGGACTTGGATTTTCCATTATGTTCACTATTTTGATTTTGGCCTGTATTTTCTGTAACAAAGGCTTGTGTATTATTATTAGCTACATCTTTCAAATGAGTTTCTTCATTGAATAGGCTATTCTTCACCATGCTCCTTGTTACTTTTCCATTATGTGTTGACTTGGTTAATGATATTACTAAAGGATTCTATTGATTTTGGAAGGGATTCTAAAAGGATTGTGGCTTGCATGCCATCATCCATGCTTTGTCCAACAGATGATAATTGTATTGTTAAGCCTTCAAACTCGTTAAGGTGCTCTGTAATGGACTATCCCTCTTTCAGTTTTAGGTTCATGAGTTTTCTCATTATAAAAACTCTTCCCTAGGCATTCTTTTTTTGGTACATTTTAAAGATTTTTTCAAATTTTCAAAAACTGTGTGGATCACTTTTAATGAGATCTTGATTGTAAATTGAAAGATCTACACACTAGCATATGACAACCAGTGTTTTCTTTTTCATTTTTTTTCAATCTTCTTTTGATGTTTGTCTAGCTTGACTGCATCAGTTTCTATTGGTTTATATAGATCTTCACAATAGAGGTGATTCTCCATTATGGTTTTTCCTAATGAATAATTTGTTTCATTCAACTTAACTATGGTCTTAAAATTGCTCTCCATCTCGGTGAGTACCCCCATACATACATTGTATGGATAATCAATTGCAATAAAAATGAGCAGTTACAAAAATCACATGCAGTATAACTAGGTAGTAGTGAGAAAAGTAAAAATAAAAAATTAGATGGCTTAGCTAGTCCAAAGGCAGTATAACAAAAAAAAAATAATTTTAACAATACAACTTTGCTTTGATGCCAGTTGTTGGGATTAGAGTGTACATGCACAAAGAAAAATTAGAACATAAGAAGATTAATGGACACCAAGAATTTTTAATGTGTAAAAGCCACTTTGATTTTAGAGGCAAAACCATAAGTCAGACTTCAAAAAATATTCGCTATGTGATAAAATTAGTACAAGAGATATTGTTATATTTCTCTCATACTCAATATTCTCTCTCCAAAATTTGTAACTCAATTCTCACAATTTTATCAGTTCGATACTTTTAATTTAGAGTACTATAATGTGAAGCACAATTGCTAAGACTTCTTTATAACTTACTTCACATTTTCTACTTGCAACTCACTAGCCTATGCCAAGCTTGCAACTTACTTCCATGCCTTGCAACTGTTTCTTTTCTTTCAAATAACAATTTTTTCCTTCGTGCATGCCTTGCATTAAATTGGTTGTCTCTCAACCAATTTATTGACCTTCTACTGTAATGTTTCTTTACCATTTTCTTATGGTTATATGGCTCATATCATTATGGGCTAGACTCCACATTAAAAACCTAGATACTCTAAACTAAGCAATTTTTTGAAATAGATGAAACAATTAAGTTGCATCATATTCTTAAAATAATATTATTCAAAATATTTATATACATATTATATTGACTCTAATCATGTTAAAATTTAATTAAGAAATTTCAAGTGTCATGAGTTAAGTCCATAAATTTAGGCACTAAAATAATTAAGTATTATTTCCATAATACAAGGCACAATGTATTTATTTTAGACTTATGAACTTCTAGTTTCTAGTTCATGAATGTTACTATTCTAAAGTTTTTTCAAGAGTACTATATAAATAGAGGCTGTATGAGTTTATTAGATGAATATTATCAGAATTTAGACCTTAGAATAAATACAAACCATTTTCCTTCACTTTCTCTTCTGCTACTTTTTTATTTTAGAAATTTTAGAACTATACCTGAATTTTTTCTAACATTGGTATTAGAGCATCATTCTCTAATCCACCTTTGTTTAGAACCCTATGGCTTCCCACTTAAACACTAATATCCTTTTTCAATACTTTCCAATTGGAGTTCCATCTCTGATGGTGGATACTACGACTATTGGAGTAGCCAAATGAGGACTTTCTTCATTTCCCAAGATCTTTGGGATGTTGTTGAAGAAGGGTATCAAGAACATCCACAACCAATTACTTTGATAGGAAATTAATTGAAGCAATATAAAGAAACTGTGAACAAAGATGCAAGTGCTCTTCATTATATACAACAAACCTTAAGCAAGGCCATTTCTCCAAGAATTCTTAGCATTCAAAAGTCAAAACAAGCTTAGAATATTCTATAGAATGAGTGCAAAGGCATGAAGAAAGGCATTTCTATCAAGTTGTAGAACCTTTGCAGGGATTTTGAGTAGTTTTCTATGAAAGAAAGTTAAAGGCTACATGGTTTCTCCACTAGAGTGGCTGAGATTATTAATCAAGTTAGAAGTTATTGAGATACTATTCAAGAAAAGAAAATTGTTGAGAAAGTACTTAGAAGTTTGCCACAAAAATATGATTATATTTTTTCCATAAAAATATGATTATATTTTTGTTGTTATAGAAGAAACCAAAGATTAGTCTACGTATACTATGCATGAATTGACAAATTCTCTTAAAGCATATGAGAAAAGAATGGGAAAATTTACATATTAGCTATTTAAGCAAGCTTTTCAATCAAAAGTAAATTTCTTTGAAAAGAAAGATGGAGACAAGAAGAAGAATAATCAACCACAAAAAAGAGGATGAAGATCAAATTAGGGTCATGGGAGAGGAAGATCAAACCAATAAAGATCTGGAGCAATGATAAAACCACTCCTCAATGCTCTATTTGCAAGAAGAACTACTATGATAGTAGTAATTGTTGCTTTAGACAATGTACTAGTTGCAAGAATTTAGATCACATGGTGATAGATTGCCTAAAGAAGCAGAAGAATGAAACTCATTTTTCAAAAAAGATGGAAGGCACACTGGAGTAGATTTTCTATGTGTCTTGCACCTCAAAAGAAGAAGAAGGGGTCTGGTATATTGATAGTGGCTGTAGCAGTCATATGGCAAGTACTAAGGAGATTTTTGTCTCTTTGGATGAGAAATTCAAGTCTAAAGGAAAGTTTATAGATAACAAGTCTTTGGATGTAGGGGTAAAAGGGTAATTGCTATCTAAACCAAAAGAGGTAATCCAAAACATATCAATGATGTTCTTTATGTTTCTTTATTGTCTTAAAATATCTTGAGTGTTGGCCAGCTTGCACAAAATGATTACGAAGTAAAATTTGATGAAAAAAGATGCATGATAATTGATAAGAAACAGAAGTGGTTGCTGGTTACTGTATAAATGACTTCAAACAAGGTTTTTCCTTTATCCATGAAGCAAGAAGAAGGTTTTTCTCTCAAAGCTCTAGATGTGATCGAGTCTTTGCTATGTCATTATAGATATGTCCACTTGAATTATCAAAGTTTGAAGAAGCTACAACAAAAGGAATTGGTGATTGGCCTTCCCTCAATAAACACTAGTCATGATGTATGTGAAGGATGTATTTATGGCTAGATGTATAGATTGTCTTTTCCAACTTCATCTTGGAGAACTAAAGAACCACTAGAGCTTTTCCATGTAGATCTTTGAGGACCTATAAGAACTCCATCACTTGGTGACCAGAGGTATTTCTTACTCTTTGTTGATGACTATTCTAGAATGATGTGGGTTTATTTCTTGAGCAGAGATTAGATTTCTCAAAGTTTTTAGAGTTTATGGCTCTAATAGAGAGACAAAGTGGGTTAAAAATCAAAATCTTTTGAACTAATCATGGTGGAGAGTTCATTTACCAGCCCTTCATGGATTATTGCAAAGCAAAAGGCATTCAAAGGCAACTTTCTATTAGTAGAAGTCCACAATAGAATGGTGTGGCTAAGAGGAAGAATAAAAGTATTGCTGAAATGGCAAAGAGTATGATGAAAGCCAAAGGACTTCCTAACAACTACTGGGTCAAGGTTGCTAACACAACTATTTATTTTCTTAGCAGGGCACCAACAAAAGCTCTCACCAGCTGGACACCTTATGAAGCATGGCCTAAAAGGGAACCAAAGACTACCAAAGATTAATCACCTAAAAGTCTTTGGTTCCATGGCCTATTACTATGTTCATTCCCAAGACAGAGAGAAGCTTGATGAGAAGGGTGAAAAAAGCATTTTTCTTGGTTATAGTGATGAATCAAAAGGCTTCTGCTACTACAATCCTATCTCGAAGAAGTTTCTTATCTCTAGAGATGTGATTTTTGATGAAAGAGAGTCTTGGGAGCATAAGAGTGGAGGAACTCATGTAGATGTGGGCATTTTTAGAAGTTTTAGGAGGAATTATCAAGCTTAAAATGACAAGTCAGCACCTGAATTACCTGTTGAAGTTGAATCAGAACCACAATTTACAATTGAGTTAACTTCTGACTCACATCCTAGAAAGACCAGACCTTTACAGAAGCTTTATAATAATGTTGCTTTCATTGATTTTGAGCCATAAAGCTTTGAAGAAGCATCAAAGGAAGAAGCATGGAGGAATGCTATGGATGAAAAGATGAAGATGATTGTGAAGAATAAAACATGGGTGCTAGATGAGAAACCCAAAAACAAGGAGATTATTGGCTTGAAATGGGTGTTTAAATCAAAATTTAATGAAGATGGCTCTTTTCAAAAACCCAAAGCAAGACTTGGAACAAAGGGATACACACAACATCTTAGAGTAGATTTCATTGAAACCTTTGCTCCTGTTGCTAGAATGCAGATCATAAGAACCTTTCTTGCTCTTACTGCACAAATATAGCCTTTAGTCCATTAATTGGATGTGAAATCAACATTTATCAATGGAAAACTTGAAGAAGAATTGTATGTGGAGCAGCCACAAGGCTATGAGGTTCAAGGCATGAAGATAAAGTGTATCACCTTACAGCCTAAAACAAGCTCCAAGAGCTTAGAAGGGGAAGATTGATGACTATTTTTAGTAGAATGAATTCAAAAGAAGTCCAAGTGAGCCTGATCTTTGCATCAAAACTCATGGTTCTAATGACTTTCTAATTCTTTGTTTATAGGTTGATGATTATATGGGAAATAATAGAGTTTTGATAGAAGAATTCAAAAAGGCCATGATGAATTAGTGTAAGATAACAAATTTAGGCTTTAATAAGTATTTTCTTAGCATGCAAGTGAAGCAAGAACATGGGAGAATTTTTCTTTCTCAAGAGAAGTATGCTACAAATTTATTGAAGAAGTTTCAAATGGCAGAATGCAAACCACATCTACTCCGATGGGTGTTAATGAGAAGCTTTCAAAAGATGATTATAAGGAGAAGGCAAATTAGACATTATACAGAGAGATTGTAGGTTCACTCATTTACCTCACTAATATAAAGCCAAACATTGTCTATGCTATTAGCATTATATCTCGATTTATGAGTGACCCTAGCAAGCATCACTATGTAGCAACCAATAGGATTTTAAGATATGTCAAAGGTATTAAAAGCTATAGTATTTTATAACCAGCAGGGGAAGATAACAAGTTAATTGGTTACATTGATAGTGATTAGGTTAGTTCAATTGATGATAGAAAAATCACTTCAAGTTACTTATTTCTCTTAGAAAGTAAGGCTACCTTTTGGTTATCTAAGAAGCAGAAGACTATTGCTTTATCTTTAGCTGAAGCTGAATAAATTGCTGCTACTAGAGCAGCATGTGAAGCTATTTGGCTAAAAAGAGTTTTGAAGGATATGAAGCAAGACCAAGACTCCCCCATTACAATTTTCTATGACAACATGCCTAGTATTGCTATGACAAAGAATCCTATTTTCCATAACCACACCAAACACATTGAGCTTAGGTTTCATTTCATTAGAGAGAAGGTTGAAGAAGAGGAGATTGAGCTCAAGTTTTGCAAGATTGAACACCAATTGGAGGATATTTTTATGAAACCAATTTCTTAAGAAAAGTTTCTTTACTTTTGAAGCAATCTTGGCATTCTAGAATATTTAGAATTAAGAAGGGGTGTTAAAATTTAATTTAGAAATTTTAAGAGTCATGAGTTAAGTATATAGATTTAGGCACTACAACAACTAGGTGTTACTTTCATAATACAAGGCACAATGTATTTAGATTTTCTAGTTTCTAGTTCATGAATGTTACAACTCTAGAGTTTTCTTAGGAGTACTACATAATAGAGGCTATATGAGTCTATTAGATAAATATTATCAAAATTTAGATCTCAGAATAAATACAAACCATTTTCTTTCACTCTCTCTTTTGTTGCTTTTTCGTTTTAGAACTTTTAGAATTATACCTGAACTTTTTCCAACAAATCGAACCTATGTATTTTATAAATTATCATGCCTCGTACATGGAGTGGTGTTCTTCATGCTAGGACTCTCAGGTTAGCTAAATCAAACTTACGAACATAAATTACTATTATTATTAGTTATGCACTTGTGCATTGCTTCATACATTTTGTGCTTTACTATGTATTTTATAAATTATCATGCCTCATACATGGAGTGGTGTTCTTCACGCTAGGACTCTCAGATTAGCTAAATCAAACTTACAAACATAAGTTACTATTGTTATTAATTATGCACTTGTGCGTTGCTTCATACATTTTGTGCTTTACTGAAATTTAGTGAGAATTCTCTTCTCACTCAGAGTTTCTAAGTTTTCTTCTTCTCTCTCTCTTAACTATTTATGGGTCTTATCTAGACTTTGTTGTATTGCTAATAACTCAAAAAATTTGTGCTGTGTCTTCTCATTCAAATAAATATTTCATTAGATTCTTACTAGCATGTCTCTGAAAAATCAACTTCAGTTGCTTTGGTTCTTCCTAATTCAAACTTCCAATAAAATTTTCTTCTTCAACACGTTCATTCCTGGAGCTATTGGAAGCAACCTGACTAAAAGCTTATTTGCTTTGTTGAGAAGATTCATATCTGTCATTTTGTCTGTGGGTCCCATCCCAAATCATATTGCTTTCATCTTGGACGGAAATCGAAGGTATGCCAAGAAGAAAAACTTGGCCGCAGGAGATGGCCATAGAGCTGGATTTTCAGCTGTAATATACATCCTTAGGTATTGCTGTGAACTGGGAATTAAGTATGTGACAGTTTATGCATTCAGCATTGATAACTTCAGAAGGAAACCCCAAGACGTTAGATTTTTGATGGACTTGATGCGAGAAAAGATTGACCAGTTACTTCTGCAAGAAAGTATTCTCGACGAGTATGGTGTTAAATTGCAGTTCGTCGGCAATTTGAAACTATTGCCGGAGAATGCCAGGGTTGCCGTGGAAAAAGCAATGGCGGCAACTGCTCATAACAACCACATAGTGTTGTTGATTTGTATTGCTTATACTTCTACCGATGAGATTGTGCATGCTGTTCAAGAATCCTGCAAGGATAAATGGAACGAAGTTCGTAAAGGAGCCATGAATTCCAACGATGTTATTTCGAAAATTAACTATGATAATTCTCGTAGGGATATCATGAATTCAATCAAAGATGGCGTGGTTTCTGATGGTGTTCGAAGGTGTTGTGATGATGAGTGCAGTGGAACTGAAATTACAAGTTGCAGCAGGGAGGATGAAATCAGTGAGGAGGGGAAGTATGATCAAACTGAGATTCATACTATAAAACTGGTTGATGTTGAGAAGCACTTGTACATGTCAATTGGACCTGACCCGGATATACTGATCCGGACTTCCGGCGAGACCCGCCTAAGCAATTTTCTCCTTTGGCAGACTGATGCATGTCTATTGTATTCACCGGCTGCGCTTTGGCCTGAAATTGGTCTAAGGCACTTGGTTTGGGCGATAATAAACTTTCAGAGGCACTATTTTTACTTGAAAAAGAAAAAGAAGAACATCTAACGCATGTTGGTGGAGTACGCAAGAATTTTCTCCACTTAACAGAGAGTAAGTTCAAATTATGAAATGGGGGATTATTTGTCCTTTATTTTATATTTCTTAAATAATGTATGAAAATATTTAAGTATTGCATGTATTATAATAAAATATTTAAAATGATATTTTGAATACTAAATTAACTGGCTTTTTATCGTTAGTGAAGAGTTTTTTAGAAATCAATTATTTATTATTAATTCATATCACACAACTAATGTGAGTAGTAGCCCCGTGGAATAATGTTAATTACCCAAACTCTTGCATTTAACTTGTACCAAAGGCTTCATCCACTTCAGAGTTTTTCCTGAACTCATATTCCTATGTCTACACATCCCTCACATCTATTTATGAAGTTGGTGGAATCCAATTTTGAATTTCACCTGATTTGTGAGAAAAAATGGATGGTGTTCACAATGGAATTTGTTTTGGTCCAAATCCAGCCAATCTAAAGAGTTCTTAAGCACTCAAATTGCAATCCGATCGAACAAGTGAAAAATGAAGAGATGAAGAGGAAGAGCAGCTAGAATGCAGGAGGATTTTTAACGTAGTTCAACTAAAATCGTAAAGTACCGGTCCCTATATCCACGGTATTATTTTATTGCTCTGGTGAAATTTGTACAAAGTTTCAGTATGTATATTTCTCGCCTTTTCTTACAATGATCTCTTCCCTCCTATTTATAGAGGCTAGGCGTTACAAATGTAATTATATACAGGTTGTATTTTTGTTACATTAAATAATAAATATATTTGACATATAAGACTTCTGCAAATTGGCTTCTGCAGATTGCTAGCTGACTTCTGTAAATTACTTTCTATGGGTGGACTCATGTGAGTTTCTTCTTGCAAATTGGCCCTACAAGTTGGGTCTGAGAGGGTGCCTGCTTCAGGTTCACTCACAACGAGCCTTTAATTGGGTGAGATGCCTCGTCTTGTGGTTGGGACTCTTGATTTAGGGTCATTGCGGGCCTTCGATCAACGAGATTGAGCTCATGGGCTTGCACTTGGTGATGCAAGCTCGCACAAAGCGAATTGTTGGCCTACATGAGTTAGGGCTCATTCCTTAGCAAGTTAGGGCTTCTACCTTGTTCTGTGCTCTTATAGCTGACGATCTGGTGATCTTAGCTCTTGGGTGATCTGGGCTCTTTTCTCATTTGAGCTTATCTGCTATTGGGCCTTTGCTAGCCCGTTTTGCACAGTACAAAAAAATTCTCATAACATTAGGCCCCTGACTCTCAACTCGCGAAGTTACAGTTTTGTTGGCAAAGGCTTCATTTGTGGATTGCTGTGTAGTCAAAGTTTTTAAATTCAGCTTGTCATTTCATTTGCTCTAGGCCATACCTTCTATTGTACATGCTTCATAGTCATTGGCATGTCAGCCTCATTTTCTTCTAAGGCATTTAATGAGGAAGTGGTTGGATTTCTTCTGGACTCTTCAGTGAGGCTAGGTTGGTCTATTTAAGGCATGAGAAGTCTTTCTTCCTTCTTCATTGAGTGATCTAATGGGTGCCTTAGATAAGCCCCCCATAATTCTGATGATATGCCTTTCTGATGAGGTGTGTATGGTTTGCCGCATAGGAAGTCTTTTTGGATAATCCTTCTTCGAGGATTTTGAAAGATCTTGCATAAATCTTAGATTATTTCCTCACAGTTATGCTGTGAAATCTAGCATTCCCAGCCATGTTCCATGCTTCTTAATTCTGGGGGGATAGGTGAGCTGGAAAGGAGCCTTTAGCTGAGAAGGATGACAAGAAGATTACGCAGTAAGCGTGCTCATCGGTCCTCCAATTGGTTGGAGTTCTTCTCCAAGAAGCTAGTCTTATTTCTAGAATTTAATAGCCGTAGGCTTGCTCTGATTTGTATTTTGAATCTTCTGATGTAAATTTACCTCATTGAGTGAGGGTTTTTAATGAATGAATCTTTCTTCATGATCTTTGCATGCTTTATTGAACATTCTACATATTACAGATGATAATATAAACTCCTTCAAATCACAGTAAAATGGAATATTTAAATAACCAATCGATCAAGCTTCTCGATGAACAATGAGTCTGGGCATCAGAGTGTCTTAGTGATGAGTAATGTATAGGTAGGTCACATAAGAGCTGCGAGCAATAAGTCATATGAGAGCTGTGAGCAATAAGTTGCATGTATGATGAGATCAATTGCGAGCATATGGTGCCTAAGAAAGTCAGTCGTATGCAAACGATGCATGTATACGGTGCCTAAGAAAGTTGGTTGTATACATGACTTAAGAGGAGGTGGCATGCACATGGTGCTTGAGAAAGTTGGTCATGTGCAAGCTAAACATGAGATCAAATGCATATGGTGCCTTAGAAAATTGGTCATATGCATGACAGAGTCGCGTGCATATGGTGCCTTAGAAGGTTGGTCATATGCATGAGTTAAAGGTCGTATGCATACAGTGCTTAAGAAAGTTGGTCATATGCATGACTTAATAGGAGGTTGCATGCACATGGTGCTTAAGAAAGTTGGTCATGTGCAAGCTAAACATGAGATCGCATGCATGTGGTGCCTTGGAAAATTGGTCATATGCATGACAGAGTTACATGCATACGGTGCCTTAAAAAGTTAGTCATATGTACGAGTTGAAGGTTGCATGCTACAGTGCCTAAGAAAGTTGGTTGTATGCATGACTTAATAAAAGGTCGCATGCACATGGTGCCTGAGAAAGTTGGTCATGTGCAAGCTAAACATGAGATTGCATGCATATGATGCCTCAGAAAGTTGGTCATATGCACGCTAGATCACATTAGGATGGTACCGGGAAGTAGGTTGTTCTAATGCGATAATGTTAAGTTGGTTGTACTAATATGGTGCCAAAAAGTAGGTCACATTAGCATGATACCAATTTAATCCGAAACTTAAAGGATACAGTCACAAGCTGGGATAGGGAAGTTCGTTTCTTTGAGAGCTTACTATCAAATTTTCATTTTGCTGAAAATCTGCTTAGAGATTATTATACATAAAAATTGGGCTACTTCTACATACTTCATTACAAGATCAAAATATGGTTCTCACTATAGCTATCTACTCTTGTTTGGGATTTCGCTGAGGCTGAGAAGGCTGTTGTCCTTTAGGTTGCACCATGTAGTCCTTTAGGCGGCCCTTCTTAATTAGATCTTCAATCACATCCCTGAGGGCTTGGCAGTTCGAAGTGTTGTGCCTAACTTTATTGTGGTAGGCACAAAATTTGTTCATGTTTCTATTTGCACGAGGAGTCCTTAAGGGGTTGGGAGTCCCGAAATCTTCTCTACCTTTTTCTATCACAAATATCCTATTCGGAATGTCTGATAGGTGCTGAGGTCACTCGTCTCTGGCTCTCTTGGCAAGCCGGTTATTAGAGTCATTATTTTGACCCCTATCACTCCTCTTCTTACTTTGAGTGGAGTTGTTCACCTCGTCCTTTTGCTTGGACTCCTTTGAGCCAAAGGTCTCCTCCCACTTAATCTGCTTGATAGCTCGCTCATTGAACTCAGTTAAATCCTTCACCAGGGACTTGTATATACTTTTGTAAAGTTTTTTATCTTTGTGAAGTCCCGCAGAGATTGCTGTCAAAATGTTTTCCTCAGATGGATTTTCCACGGAATTGGCTTTATGCCTAAACTTGACAATGTAATCCTTTAGTGACTCATACTTATGTTGAAAGACCATTGAGAGGTGGCAAGGGGCACGAGCTGCCTCTTCAACGCTTGGTACTTCCTGACTACATATGGAGCAAGGTAGAAGGCTTCTAAACCATACCCGAGGTACACCCCTTAGAGTTGCTGGGAAAAGTCGGCATTTAACCAAAGGATCAACCATTTGCAAATCCATTTGAACATTAAATGCGTCCAGATGGTCATAAGGATTAGTATCCCCATCGTAAGGTAGGATCATAGGAATTTTAAGTTTGTAAGGGAGGGGTTGTATTTTGATCTCTTTGGAAAATTGTGACCTATCATCATTGCGAACTTGATCACCTTGAGCCCGAGGTCGTTCCTCTGGCTGCTTTATTCGTTGAAGTAGTTCTTCCATCGTTGGACCTTGCATCTCAGACTGCTAACTAAAAGGTCGCTGATTCCTTTCTATTTCCTGGTTGCAGGGGCGGTGACCTGAGGTCTACTCATGGTTGACTCTGCTTGAAGATCTAGCTTGTTGCAATTGGTGCACATTTCTGGGTGTAATGACCTCAACTTGCCTTTGCACACCTTGAGCTTATGCTTGTGCTAACACCGTAACTACTTTAGTTAACTCTCCCATCATATTTTCTAGTTTTTCTTGATGCTGATGCTAGGTTTGTACTCCATCAATCCCATTGATAACAGCAACAGGTTGGTAAGAGCTAGCTGGGGGCAAGTCGATGGTAACACCTATAATAGGAGCAGTGGAAGAGTCTGTTATAGATACATGACCTTTTGACTGATCAACAAGGGCATTTGAAGCTCTGGTGGCTCTTCCTCTGGCCATTGCAGTTGAAAAGAAGATCAACCAAGATGCAGATGAGTCCCCACAGACGGCGCCAAAATGTTGATGGTGGAATTTGGTTCGGTCCAAATCCAGCCAACCTAAAGAGTTCTTAAGAACTTAAACTGTAATCTGGTTGAACAAGTGAAAAATGAGGAGATGAAGAGGAAGAGCAGTTGGAATGTAGAAGGATTTTTAACATAGTTCGGCTAAAATTGGGAAGCATTAGTCTCTACATCCATAGTATTATTTTATTGCTCTAGTGAAATTTTTACAGGGTTTCAATATGTATATTTCTTGCCTTTTCTTACAATGATCTCTTCCCTCCTATTTATAGAGGCTGGGAGGTTATAAATGTAATTATATAAGTTGTATTTTTGTTACATCAAATAATAAATGCATTTGACATATGAGACTTTTGCATTTTGCAGACTGCTGGTCGACTTCTATAGATTGCTTTCTGCGGGTGGGCCTATGTGAGCTACTTCTTGTAGACTAGCCTTACAAGTTGGGTCTGAGAGTGTGCCTACTTCAGGTTCACCCACAATGAGCTTTTAGCTAGGCAAGATACCATGTCTTACGAGTTGGAACTCCTGATCTGGGGTCATTGCTGGCCTTCGATCAGCAAGATCGAGCTCATGGGCTTGTACTTGGTGATACAAGCTTGTGCAAAGTGAATTTTTGGCTTACGTGAGTTGGGGCTCGTTCTTTAGTGAGCTAGGGCTTCTACCTTATTTTGTGCTCTTGTAGTTGGGGATCTGGTGATCTTAGCTCTTGGGCAATCTAGGGTCTTTTCTCATTTGGGCTTATCTACTACTAGGCCTTTGCCAGCCCATTTTATGCAGTAGTAGAAAATTCCCATAATAGATTGAATATGGATTTAAGAGTTTAGATTTTTTTTTTATTTTTCGTTTAGTTTAGAAAGAAAAAGGTGGCAAAGTTGCTTGAATAAAGATACATTCATTAATTTATTTTATTTAATTTAATGCACTATACCACTAAACAATGATTAGTTCAGACCATTTTTCTTCCTAGCTAGTGGGAACAAAGAGTGCAGCATGTAGTTGAATAGCTACGAAACCCATATCTGAAAATTAGACAAAATAGTTATATTTTTTTAAGAGAAAATACATTTTATTTATCTGTGATGTGGCCTTGGTTCCAATTTATTTATCTATGATTTAAAGTGTCATAAAGAGTTAATATGTTATTTGCATTGTTAACACTTTGCCTACCTGTGCTATTTTTCCGTCTAAGTCATATGCTAGTCATATGCTTCCATATCAGTCCTAATTTGAACCTAATTACACCTCATTATTTTTAATTTCTTTTTTACTTAAAATTGAAATCGAAAAATTTTGAAAAAATCAAAAGCAACTTTTTTTTTTGGGTTTTAGATTTAAGCAAATGAAGAAATTGGGAATAATGGGTTGAAATCAAGGTCAAATTAAGGTTAACAGGGACTATATGATTGGCATATGACAAAATCCATCAAAATTTGGATGAAAAATTTGTACAGGTGAGTAAAGCATTAATGGTGTTGGCCTTAGCCCCTACTTTTTAAATGAGTAAATTTGCGTTTTGATGACAACAAATGATTTTGAATGAACTTATATTGTTCATTTTTAGTGGATCAATCTTGGATGGCCTTGCTTCTATTGATTGTTTAATCAAAATGTAAAGGTATATATTTATTAGAATTTAGTTCAAATTTTGGAATTATTTTTTGAAGGTTTGCCTTATAAGTTTGATTAAAAAGTTATTGAAAAATTTCACCAAAAACATTCCAATATACTCTTAAATGATTTATCAAATTCTTTAAATTTGGAAATACGTTTTTGGATTGAAATATAAGGTTTGAAATGAATTTATAAAATTTATTTTTCAAACTCTGGCCCTATAATTTGAATCGGCAATTTTAAGTTGCACTTACTATCATGATCATTGTTGCCAGGCTAGTGCTAGAGAATTTTTAAAATCTGATGATTTAAATCAGGCTTTCAACTAGTTTTTGTGATTTTGATCACAAGCCTCTCAGGGGTGCAAGAGAATTTAAAATTCAAGGTGATTTGAATCGAGTTTTATGTTATATTTTTGCGATTTGAATTGTAGAGCTTTGAATTGGCTTTTCATGATTCTGATCGTAAGCCTGATCATGGTTCAAATTTGAATTTGAATCATGATAAATTTTTGAAATAATGGTCATATGCTATATGTCATTCTACTTGCTATAAATACCCATTTCACATATTTCTTAATTGAGAATCCTTAATATCTCTTAGGTAAATACTACCTATTTCTTCTGTGCTTTAGTTCTTTACTTAATTTCTTCAATTTGAGCTAGATTTGAGTGAATTCATACCTATAGAGCTTTATTTTATAATTTGAATTGTTAAGTTCTTTGAATTTCTATCATTTCTTGTTAAACATTTCTGAGTTTTCTAGGGTTAGTCTTAACTAAGTTAGAAAAAATGATTGAGCTCTTTATTTTTCTTTTTTGAGTAAGATTCCCAAAGGGCATTTCAATTATGGTTGAACAATCATTGTAAAGGCTTCTCCTTATGCTTGTTTTAAACTTAGAGGGATTGATTACTAGTGGATTCGATCTTGGAAGTGGAGGTATGCTTTAGAGATGATATGTTAAGGGAGAGCCACTATAAATCTGCGTTTGAATTTTTCTATCTCTACACTTTTACTTTCTGCACTTTATATTATTATGATTCATTATTGTTTATGGTGAAGATGAGCTGTTAATATTATGAATGTTGATTTTTGAAATTATTGTGTGAAATTGTTTATTTCTTGTTTCTAGGTAATTTTGTAGGTTCTGCGATATTCAAAAAGGGAATTTTTGAAAAATATTTTCAAAAGTGTAAAATCCTACAACCAATCCACTCCTCTTAGTTAAATCTATAGCTATAATTGACATTAGAGCAAGGCTATTGGTATCAAGGTGCAACGTCTCAAGAATATCCTATGGATTCAAGTGGTTTAGCATTCTACTAGAGTATCCTCTATTAAGTAAGCCTCTTAGGTTCAAAGGACAACACTATACATATTGGAAACAAAAAATGAAAATTTTTATTGAAGTTATGGATTTTGATATGTGAGAAATAGTGAAAGTTGAATACAATCTTTCAACCAAGATTAAAAATGGTATAACCATTTTAAAAGAGCTCATCTTGCCATGTGGGGAAATAAGGATGATGATTCAACTTATGAGGATGAAAATGATGAAGAGGCTCTACTACCTCATGGTAGTGGTAAATGATGACATAGAGGTATATGACAACAACTCTATTCAATCTAATAATGATATTAATGAATTGTATATTGAGTTGTATGATGATTTGCTTTAGGCCAAGAAAAATGTTAGTCTTTCAAAGAAAATCATCGCTTCTTTGGAAGTTAACATTGAGAATTTGAAAAAAAAAATGATGATTTGAAGAAAGAAAATGAAAACCTTAAGTTACCATCCCAAGTGTGTGCTATTTGTGAAACTTTCTGTTAGCCTAGCTAGCTAGACTATGTTTTGTTTTGATGATGAAAATAATTTTGATCATATCATATTATGTTTATGAGCTTCAATTGTTTGTTAAGTATGTGCAGGTTCAAAGTTTATCAAGATTGTACAAAAGATCTACATTAGATTTTGGATTTTATTTTGATTTTTATAGGATCTTTTGTAAGTGAATCTTTCATAATTTAACTCCAATTATTTTTCTTAAAAATGATTTTCAAAATGAGGTAGTTTTTAAACCACTTGAAGGAAGTTATAAAAAAAATTATTTTTTACTTCATGAATCGATTTATGCATTGATGTTAATGATGCAAAAGCTATAAAAAAACTGTTTATGCATTGATGTTGTAATTGATACGAAAGTTATGGAAAACTATTTTTTTCTTCATGGATTGATGTACGCATCAATGCTGAATCGATGTGACATCGATGAATGATGAACATATTTGAAAAATTATTTTACCGAAAGTTAGGAAAATTGCCTGAATCGATGCGAAGATTGTAAATAACATACTATACTTCGAGGCCATATCGATGCATTAATAAATAATAGACTATAATTGATATGACTTCGATGCAGCAACTGAAAATTAGTTTTTTTGTTATAGATGTTTACAATAATTGTAACAACCCACCTACCTTTTCTATATAAATGATTATTCACTGATTTTCTTCATCATACAAGTGCAAAAAACTATTCTCTCATCTCTTTTACCTTTACATTTTTTATTTGGATTGATTCAAAAATCCTGGAGCTTTCTTATTGAAGATTCACATAGTTCTGTTTGAGATTTTCATCTCAAATCTAGTTTTGCATTCTTACCTTTATCTTTATTATTTTCTTTTAGATTTCTAGTGTTAGAAATCTAGTTTCTAGGTTTGGAAGAGCCTAGTTTAAGTCTTCTAGGTTGGCAAGATTCCTGTTTTAAATCTTGTGTCTGTTTAGGTTTGGAAGAGCCCAGTTTAATTCTTTTAGATTAGCAAGAAGATTGTAAAGTCTTGTTGTAAAACTGGCAGTTCAGGAGCCCGGTTAAATCTTGATATTTTTCATTAATTGAAGCGGTCTTTTAGTTGATGAAAGATTAAGTGGAGTAGACTTGAATTATAGTTTTAATTCAAGTTAAACCACTTTAAAAATCTATGTTTCCTGATCTTTACTTTTTTTGCACACTTATTTCTAGTTTATGCAATTCTAGTTTCTACAATATCAATTATTGCATTATTGTTTCTGCTACATTCATCTAATTCATCTTAATCTTAAACTAATCTGCTATAATATTTATCTTTATCATCTTTCTCTTGAATTTGTCAAAGAAACCAATATAACTATGCAACTCATTAAAAAAAAGAATCCAAAAATAAATCCAACAATCTATAGGGCAAGATCCGATTTTCCGTAATTCAATTTAATTTTTTTAATTCTGGGACCTAATACTTTCAAAACAAAAATTGATGATTTGAACAAAACTTTGGAAAAGTTCACAAATAGCAAGAAAACACTTGATGCACTTCTTAGAGGCCAAAGGTGCAATTTTAAAAAGGAAGGTCCAAGTGTGCTAAAATCTTTTCATAAAAACTTCTTTGTTAGAAAAACCCATGAGAAACTAACCATTCTTAACATGCCATTATGTGGATAAGGAGGCCAAAGTATTTATTTTTGTGCCCACAAGAGGAACACTTATGTTCCAAGTGTTGGTGGAAATTTAATTTGGGTACCTAAAGCTTCCTTTTCTAGTGTACTAACCTTGGGGACCCAAGACTACTTGGGTACCAGTGTCTAAAGATTGATTTTCCTTGTGTAGGTGTCTGAGAGATCCTGAAGCAAAATGTGAATTTTTGATAGTGGATGCTTCCAACACATGACCAATGACAAGTTCAAGTTCTATTTGCTTACTCTTATTGATGGTAGACATGTCACTTTTGGGAATAATGCCAAAGGAAAGGCTATAGGTAAAGGAAGAATAGGTAAAAATGCTAATTTTGCATAAAAAATGTTTAGTTGGTTAAAGGGCTTAAGTATAATTTGCTTTGCATTAGTCAATTCTTTGATGAGAGGAATAAAATCACTTTTGACTCCACTTGTTATATATTTGAGAATACAAATGATAAGCAAATTAAGTTAGTTGGCAAGAGGTTTAATAATATTTATATAATTGATATTGATAATAAGCTGCATATTGATTCTAAGTGTTTGGTTAGCTTGAATGATGACTCATGGATTCGACAGAAAAGACTTACCCATGCTAGTATGGATTTAATTGAAAAATTGTCTAAAAATGACTAGGTTGTTGGTTTGCTTAAGATTAAATACAACTAAGATAAGATTTGTGATGCATGTCAAAAGGGTAAGCAAGTGAAATCATCTTTTGAACAAAAAAAATGGAGTTGTTGAGAGGAAGAGTAGATACTTAGAAGAAATGGTTAGGACTATGCTTAATGACAATATCTTTCTAAAGTCATTCTAGGTGAATGCAGTCAATATCACATGTTATGTTATGAATCATGCATTGATAAGGCCAATTCTCAAGAAATCCCCTATGAATTGTATTTTGGAAAAAAAACCTAATGTGTCACATTTTCATGTTTTTAGTTGTAAATATTTTGTGTATAATAATGGTAGAGGCAACCTAGGTAAACTTGATGTCAAATTTGATGAAGCACTATTCATTGGATATTCTTCTATGAGTAAAGCCTTTTGAGTGTATAACAAGAGAACTTTACAAATAAAAAAATCCATCCATGTTGCATTTGATGAATTTACTTGAATTGTTCATATAAATTATGATGATAATGAGCAAGTGGACTCATGGCCTCATCAAAAAGGGTTAAAGGAGCAATAAGAAATAGTTAAGGAACAAGGAGACAAGGAGGATAAGGAAGATGATAAAGCTTCTCCTTTCATTAATTTTGATAAAAAGCTGCCTTACCACCTTTAAAAGCTTGGAAAATCTTGGAAAGCTACCCAAAAGGAGTAAATGATTAGTGACACAATGCAAAGGGTAATATGTAATACTTTAAGAAATATTTGTGATCATTTGGTTTTCCTTTCCCAATTTGAAAATGAAGCTACAAATGATGAGCATTGGATCTTCATAGTTGTCACAGGCTGATAGCTCTTTAGTCGAAATCATATAGTACATGTTGCCACTCTTGGCCAACATGCTACCCTTCTCATAAACTTGATCCATACTTGGATAGATAATTGGGGCATTGTAGAATATGCATAACATGTCTGAAGGCAACATAAGCAAGTAAATCAAAGCACTAATGCATACTGAACAATTGAGCCTTAAGAACATCCCACATAAGTAGCCTCTAAGGTGTAATAGGCAAAAATAAAGGGACAATCGAATAGGGAACGGGACAAGCTCTATTTTATTGGTATATGCCTCATTACATAGATTAGTGTGTGCAACACACTCATTTATATCCCCTAGACTAAGTGCCAATGAGCCCCGAAGGATCACTTGACAAGGACTCAAAGTGCACCTAATTGAGCACTCGACAAGCTGGCAACACTTTTCCCCCTAAAGAGCATTTTGAGCAAAAGGCCATCCTCCAGAAGTAGACATACTTTTCGTGAGCTAACACAAAGCCTTTTCTTGAAGCTCTAGGTGGAGATTTTGCACCATTTTATATAGACACAAAGATAAAAATGCAAGGAATGTGGCCATGTACTTTTTGACTTGCACTAGACAAGTAAACCTTGCTAAAATTATAGAAATACCCCTAAAATGGGGAAAATTGAAAAATTAGCACACAAGCCGAATTGCTCCCAAATTTGAGCTACAAGGCCTTCATATTATGCTTGATTTTTTCACAAAGTTTTGTGTCAAATAGAGCACATTTGCCCCCTCAAATTGTTCACAAAGTCGACTTGTGACATTCTCCCCCACTTAAGAAAATGTCAATGCCCTTATTGACGTCTCAATCTGACACAACTCCTATGAACGTCTTTAGCCTACTCTTCTCGAGCTACTCCCTTGAACTCTTCATGAGGGTCTTCAACCAACTCCTTTAAGTTGCTCCCTCGACCACCCCTAGCTTGTCTCTTTGAGCCAACATCACTTGAAGACTTTTAAAAAGATGGCACCCTTAACCTGACACAGCATCAAGATAGTCTTCAATTTACTACTCATTAGCTCCTCCCTTGACATCCTTCTAGCTTATCTCTTTAAGCTGGCTCCATCAAAATCATGCTGCCTTTCCAAGACTAGAATGAATTTCCCCTAAAACTCAAAATTTAATTTCCTCTATAGACATTAATGAGCTTATTTTGAAACTCATAAACTTTTTTACCTTTGCAGACTTTGGATGAGTCTCCTCCAAAACTCAAGAACTTTACTACCTCTATAGACTTTGAGTGAGTTTCCTCTGAAACTTGAAAACTTTACTGCCTTTACAGACTTTGGAATGAGTCTTCTCTGAAACTCAAGAATAATGATGCCTTCACAGACTTTAGATGAGTCTCCTTCAATACTCAAAATTTTGTTGTCTCTACAACTAGTGCTTGCCTCATTACCTCAGTAGCTTACATGCACACTATTTTTGCATAACACTCAATTCGACTTGCTACCATTATGGCTCTTGACTTAACTTGTTACCTTCATAGCTATTGATTTAGGTTGCTACCTCCGTAGCTGTCGATTTAGCTCGTTACCTCCATAGCTCTTAGTTTGGATCACTACCTCCATAGTGTTAGTGTTGATGGGTGCCCTAGACCAATTTGATTGAGTGCTATGGCAGCCACACCTAAACATTCTGTGGAGTAGATATTAAAG
>JANHAO010005385.1:0-22814 GCA_026873985.1 Saraca asoca | reverse complement strand
CAGGATAAATTGTTCTTCAACATCAAAACAAATTTAGAGTAAGAATTTCCTTTAGAGTTAACAATCTCCTTTAAAGGATAACAATTCACAAATGCCATCACACTTTGTATAACTATGGTATTCATAATAAATACACTAAATCATTCTCATTCTTATATAGAAACAAGCTTTACACCATATAATCATTTATTATAAATGATTATAATTTCAACAACTATCATAACATCACATTCTATTCAATATTTTATGTACATTATCAGACTTACACCAAAATACTACTCATAGTAATTGCATTTCCACAATCACAATCATTCATTATTATCTTCATATTTTTTTGTCTCATAGCCACTTTGGTTTATAAATTCACTTATTAGATACTCTTATATATATAATAATTTTATTCCTTGTTATTAACTTATGATTTATATTTTTATAAACTCTATTTATTATGTTTTAATTATTTGGATTCATTATAAGAGTAATTTAAGGAATTTAGAATAAAATTAGGAGAAGTAGACATTAATTAAAAAATATAAAATTTGCTAAAAGTGTGATCAAGATCACAATGAAAATCATTGAAAAAGAAAATTATGATCATGATTCGAATCAGAAATCTTATTTGTGATGAGCTCGATTCAACTCAAGGAAATGTAGTTAAAAATGCTAATCTGCTCGCCAAATTTTGAAAACTTTTAGGAAGTCTAATTTCAAATGTGATTAGAATCGTGATCAAAATAAAAAAAAGGGTAGGAAAGGTTGATCCAGATCGTCAAGTTTTAGTTCAAAATTCAATTCAAATCAGTCAAGAAAAACTATCGGGTTTCTATGAGCATGATCATGGGTTCAGTTTAAAATGGTGTGATTTGACTTGCACGAGTAGATTTTGCATGCAAATAGTAGAAAAATGGAGGAATCTATTTATAAAGCAAAATCTTACTATAGAACCTTATTTCTACATGTTTTATTGGCTTAAACATACATAAAATGCATTCATTTCATTCACTAAATAATTAGTTTATTGATCAAACCATTTAATTATAAATCATGCCTCACAATCATATAACTCATTTTTATCAACTATCTTTATTTATTTAGCATATCACAATCAAGAAATATATATTAATTCACAAGAATAGTGAGAAATAATCACCTTGCTAGTTGGAAATACAAATGTGTAACTAATCATACCAAATTTGTCTATACTATTCAAGAACACAAAAAAAAAAAAATCCATTAGCTCCTAAACTTTTCTAAAGTTTTCTCTATTCAACTAAGCTTATATATTTAGATTAGGATTCAATTTAACAAAGACTAGTTATATCTAATAGATTCAAGCTCTAAAATGCTAGAAAAACTAAGTTGATTTATAGATAGAATAGTGCCATGAATAATAGCAAAAATTTTAAAAATTTGATTTCTAAAGTTTCTCCCAATTAATAAGCATGATTTTGTTCTCAAATCAAAGTGGAAGAAGAGAAGATTCAATAGTAAAAATTTAAGAAACTGATAGGAAGAATTGATGAGCTTACTTGTAGAGAGAGAGTAAAGCTAAAGAGAAAAGTTGAAAGCATGAGGAAGAAGATGAGGGAGTTCGCATGACTTCATTAAACTAAAGCCTAAGAAAAAGGAGAGGGAAGCCAACTAATTCAAGGATAAAATGGGAAAACTTGGTCAACTTTTCAATAACTACAAATTGACCATTTTCCTTTTTAGTATTTTTCCTATTTCTCCCATTTTGAATTTAAATTTAATATACTTGCCAATCTCCAAGGATCATAAAATTTTAATATAAATTAAATTTTACACCTTCATAACAACTCTAATTTTGTACATAACTGACATCCATAACCCTAGTTTAAAATTTTCAAAGTTTTACAGAAATTAATTCTCAAAATTTTATATTTTCTATTTCTATTATATCTAAGTCTCTTATAACTTCACATCTATAATTTCAAAATCTTCAAAATTTTTATTTTTCTTATTTTATTACCAAAAATTGATATATATTTTTTTAGAATATTCGAGGTATTACAATAAGCATGCAAAAACATAGATATACATGAAATATAAAAAATGCAAGCAAATATGATATAAATGCATTCAATTAAATATACAACCAGTTAATTAGAATCAATTTGATTTATTTGACCAACTTCGTTACTATTTTGTATTGAATCATTTGAATCTGTATAGTTAGGTTCTTCATTTTCATTTCCTGATTCTTCATTTTCTTCCACATTATCATCTCATACTACAGTAGGAGGCTTAACTTTCTCTAGTTCACTATTAATGTCATGCAGACTATCAATATGATTTAACTCAAGTATTGGATGAATAGTGAATACTACCTCATTTTGATAAGCACCTTACAATGTAACATTGTTTTCAACCATATCTCTTGGCTTGGTTTTAATTACAAACCACCAAATGCACTTATGTCTTATTGATTTCAAATAAGATATATAATATACTTGTATTGCTTGGTGTGCATACATGAATGAATCATATTTTGAGTATTTTCTACTTTGTTTCACTTTCACTATTCCATGCTCTTTGTAAATTTTTATTTCACGATCAATCACCAGATCAAACCATTCACATGCAAATAAAACTAACCTTTTTATAGGCAAGCCAAGATATTCAATTTCCATAACTTCTTTAAAAATCCCATAAAACTTTACCAGTATCAACGTTTTATGTACCCTTAACTCATACATCGTTATTGTTTATCTTTTTCCCTTTACTACATGATGAAATATGGAACTTGTACCCATTTACAAAATAAATTGGCCATGTCTTGACCTTTCTAGATGGACCATATGCTAAATTACATAAACATTGATTATTCACACCATTTTCTATATTTAAAACTTATAAGAAAGCAACATTATTATTAGAATTAATTCAAAAGCATGAGATTGATTATATTCTACATATGTAGATAGAAAATCTAGAATACTTACAAAATCTTTAAGCCACTTTTGAAAATGGTGAGCAAAGTTTTATTCTACATCCTAGTTCATAATATATTGATGCATTATCTTCAACCATTGAATGAATAAGCTATGAAAATATATGACCAAAGCATTAGATAAAAAAGTTACACATTAACAACAAGAATGATACATATATAACTTGATTAATACTTACTTTTTGTATGGTTCAACCTCATCACAATTTAACAAGACATACAAATAGTAGCATCCAACTTAGTTGATTCCATAAACCTTGATGAACATGCATCAGATGTTCAACTAGGAAGATTGAAAATGGATATAGTAGAAGCTAAAATTTCATCATCACCATAATCATCATTTCTCTTAACTTTTATGTTGTTTGATTGGACATGAGGCTCAAAATAATATTGACAAAAATGTGCTATTTCTTCAATCAAATATGCCTCACAAATGGATCCTTTAAGATGGGCCTTGTTTTTCACTTTCTACTTTAACTTGTTAACAAACCTTTCATAAAGGTACATCCATCGATATTAAACAAGACTACCTACCAATACATCATATGGTAAATGGATTGGAAGATACTCTATAACATTAAAGAACCCTAGTGGGAAGATTCTTTCCAATGTGCATATAATGATAGGGATACTCTCATGCATATGTTACAAATCTTCCTTTCATAATATAGTTGAGCAAAGGTCTATAAAAAAGGCTTAATTCAGTCAAAGGCTTCCATATAATCAAATAGTGTATGAAATGCCATTGGCATTAAGCACTTCATAAACACATGATAATCATAACCTTTCATTCTAAAGATCCATCCATTCCTTACATTCATAAATCTATCTAATTTTGAAGCATAATCATTAAGTGTGCATAGTTCTTTCACCTATTCACACACTTCTCTTTTCTGATCTATGTTTGATGCAAACTTTGCCTTAGGTTTGTAAAAAAAATCATTTCAAAAAATAATACACTATTTGTTAACATATACACCTATATTTTATTATCCCTTATGCTAAAATTACTTATTGCATTCTAGGTGAACATACAATTTTGGGGTAAGTCTTCATCTAGAAGGAATTAGAATTTTGAATTGCTTCTTCACTAATTCTAACTCCAAAAGTTATGATTTGGTACTAACTTCTGCCACTGTAATTGTAAATACCCTTATAGGGTATAGACAAGTATATTTTAAATTGTAAATACCTTTACAAGGCATAGAAAGACAAGTATATCACAATAACATAGTTTTGACAAATAAAAACAAAATGACAAAAGGTGAAATTTTCATAGTTGCAAAAAATCTTTCTCTCATCCTTTCCTAATTAAGCATACTAAAAAGTTATCAAACTGCCTAACTGGCATTATGAAAAGGCATTGTAGATAGCCATCTATTGACGATCAGATTCAATCAACTCAAGTCCAGAACCCAAACTATAGATCGAATATATATATATATATATATATAGAAAGAGAGAGAGAATATGGAGACACCGGAAGGTTTTTAACGTGGTTTGACTAAAGTCAATTGACCCTTATGTCTATTGTTTTTATTACTCTTTGCTGAGTATTTTTGTATCTGATGATTGATTGTGTCATATACAATGATTTCATCCCCTTTTATAATGGTTGAGGAATTATAGTTTGAATGTAAATCTATAATAGATAAGTATAATGACTTAATTAGGATTACATAATAGATAATAATGGGTTCCATAAAAATAGGAAACTAAATGGATTTCCTTGGACTGATAGTTGTGGATGTGTGCTTCGATCTACGAGTTGAGCCTTGTTCTTAATAAACTGAGGTTGCTGCTTTGACCCATGTTGACCAGTGACCTTAGCTCATATTTGGTGACCTGACGTCTTGGTCTATTGGCCTCAATCCTAGATGGGCTAGGCCCTTATTAGTTGGGTTTGTTCATTAGACTTTTACTAGCCAATTTGTACTATTCCAAAAATATCTATAACATTAGCCCCAGCTCTCAGTGCGATCTACAGATTGGGAGTTGTAGTTCACTAGTAAAAGCTATAAACCATGATCTGTCATGCCGTCATTTTATCTATGCCAACATATGCCATCATTACCACATTTAATGCACATATTTTTTCATAGCCGTCAGTGCGGCAATGACAAAGCCTTACTTTTCACTGGACCATTAGATCGAGGGTAATTGATCAGTCTTCTAGTCTAATGGTGAAGCTGACCAAGTTATATATGGTGAGAAAAACCCTTCTTTCCCTCTCAGTTGTTGCCTTTCAAAACCTGTGCTTCTGTTTCTTGCTTGTCTTTCAAGCTCCCAAGTAGTCACCACCATCCTTCATCTTTTCTACTTCACCAAGTTTGTAATAGCAATCTCTGGATTCAGGTTGCCAAAGATTGATCGTGCTCATCATACTCTTTTTTGCATTTTATTCTCTAAACTTGTCTCATCAATTCAATAAGTTCTCTAAACACATCCTTGGTTCTAAGCTTCTACTTTTCATGAATGTTTTACTTCGTGGGTTTTTGATATCTGGTGGCTTGGTTTAGTAGTGTGCGCTCGTTAGTCACTAAGAATTTTTTTTCTTTCTAATTGGTTCTATAGTATGTTTATTTATGTGCTTTTCATTGTTTTGTAAAAACTAGCATGCCATTTGTTTGATAAAATACCTAGAGGTCTTGAGGTCATAGATTATTAAGTTTAGCTTTTTATCTGTTTCCCTGGTTTTAGTGATCTAATAGATTCATTAGTCAAGCCTCCTATGTTTTCAATGGTCTGGGTCTTAGATGTTGTGATATGAGGTGTATATGTCCTGCTACATAGGATATTCCCTATTAGCTTTAGCTTTTAGGTATGTTCTGCTTTCAATGGCCTAATTATTCCTTTTTTTATGTAGATGGCAGCTCATAGATGCCGTGGTCACCAAGTAAGGAGTGTCAATGATTTTGACTCTCCAACCCGAAGTGGGGAGTTAACACTTTTCGTAGATAAGGTGACCTTTGGAAGTGGTGAGGTCATTGAGAGGTTCACTACTCATCCTAACCCTTTTAAGGGGAAGTAGGTCACGGGCAGTCAAAGGTATCCAGATTGCATGGTGTTTAAACACCACTCTTTAACCATTAAACTTGATAAGCTCAAGAGTATAGTTGAAACATTTTGTTTCCCCAAAGGCTACCACATTATAGAACATTCTCCTGAGCTTATCCTCTTCTAGGATTTGTTGCTGTTGTATATGGAAATTGGTTCGATCTGAGGGAGCCCGCAAGAGGTCTAAAACCAATAAGAAGACCAGATCAAAGCATGTTCAAAATTGTTCAGCCATCAGGTCACTTGAGCATGCGACCTCGTCAGACCAAGACCACACGTGAAGAAGTGGGCTCGGGTGCTCCATTCCGAAAAAGGGAGGAACAGACTGGTCGATAAAGCATGACCTGTGACCTGAAAGCTCCCCAGACATAAGACTAAGTCGTAACTAGCTCTAATGGTCACGAGACCTTCTGACAGAAGACAATCTACAGTAGCTGGAAAGGAGATTTAGTTTGTATATCCTGTCTTATACATTAAATACTAATGTAATAGATTTACTACATATGTAATTACCTTTTTAGCCTCATTCCCTCTATAAATATGAGGAAGGAGCCCGTCTGAAAAGAGAGAGAGATCCTTATGCCAAAACTCTGCTAAAACAGAGATCAAACACTATATAAATATTATCTCAATAACACACTATCATGGACGTAGAATTAAGTGCTGTCTGAATTTGGCTGAACCACGTTAAATTGATGCCTTCTTCTTCTTTGTTCTTCCCTTCATTTCTATATGTTCTACTGTTCTACTTTGTCTGAACCAATTATAGGCCAGAGGTCCCATAAGAATCCCACCCGTTGGCCAGAGTTTGGACCATTACCAAAATTCGACGTCAACAGTTGCTATTAGCTCCGCCATCTCGTTGGCAGGCTTAGGTTCCTAGTCCATCCTTACCTTGTAGAGTTGTTGAATAAACTGAAACTCTCCCCTTTTTAGCTTACACCAAATTTATATTCTCAGCTCACCTCCCTTGCCCCTTTTATGCCTTAGGAATAATCTCCCTCCTCTTTCAATCAGGGTTCTTTGCTATCTATTTAGCATCAAGAGCACGAGTCTAACGATAGGATTTACTACTTGACAACTCGGTAAATCAAGTTCAAGAGGATCTTGCCACAAGGTGATGCTAAAGGTAAGTCCAATGTGGGGAACTATAAATCCCACTGGTTTTATGTCTCATGCCCATCTCTGTGTCATCTTTGTAGTTTTGGTTTCATCCTTACTATTGGTAAGTGAGCTGAGGATGTGTAAACTTGCATGAATTCATATTTTATTCTTTAATTCTAACATTTTGTTTCATTCTATAGATGGAGCTGGCAAGAAGAAACTAACATTAGAGGCTAAAGAGGTTAAAGTGCTAGGCTAGTTTGTTGTTATGGATGATCTCAAGAACGATTTTAAATTCAACGAGGATCTCTTGCATTCATACAAGCTTGCTTCAGCTTTAAACATCGAGCTCACCAAAGACATCAAAGCTCATCGAACTAGAGAGGTTGGTCAAGCAAACTTTGAAAAATATGAAAACATGTTAAGGCTCAAAGTCCAAATGCCACGAACCTCTCGCTCTACTCAGTCTACTAGCCATGCTATTGTTGTGACTTCATCAGCTCCTGCTACTACTGTAACTCAATCTTCTCCAGCCATAGCAATAGCATCCCCATAAATACTGGCTCCCACCTCACATCCTAAGGTGGTTGAGGTGGTTGAGGAGGTCGCATCCCTATCTAATCCCCTACCAAAAAGCAAAGAGTAGATGAGGGGAAGAGGGTTATTATTGTTATAGAAGAAGTGGCACCTGAGGTCGAGGTTGAGGAGTGACCTACCAATCTTGGCCTAAAGAAGGGGAAGTATTTTGGCTTCCTCTAGGAGAATGTGAACTAGATCATGGGGTCCCATACCAGAATATTAGAGTTGGAGGAATGGTCAGGTGAGGGAATGATAAGATATATACCTTGTTGTGGCCTACTAGTAAGTAAAGCCCTTTCACCTTGGCTCTTTTACCTCTTTGTAATCTAACTTGTCCATTTAATTTTTCAGAGTGTGTTGGGTGTCGTAAAGCTTAAAGATGAGCTCCTAGCTTAGGACGAGGAGAAAACAAAACTTGAAAGTAACCTAGCCACTGCAACCATGAGGCTTTAGAGCTAAAGAAGAGAACTAGAGAAGCTGAGGTTGCCAAGAAAGAAGCTAAGGAAGCTTTATCTTGTGAGGTGGCAAATTGTGAGGTTATCACGTCCAGCTTTACTTCAAGCCTCAATAAGGTGGTTGACAAGCTATTGAGAGTAAAACTAGATGCAACAATGCAGTGAGCTAAGGCTTTTGAGAAGAAATATGAGGTAGCCAGGAATGAAGTTGCTATGGCAAAAGAGGAGGTCGATCGATATAAGGTAAAGACCACCATGCTGATTGTGAAAGCTAAAGAAGGGGTGGTGTTTGAAGCTACCACTGGCTTCTTGTTTATCTTGTGGGAGAAGCATCCAGAGATGGACTTTTCCTTTTTTAGCGGGAATGTTCTTGAGGCCATTAAGGGCTTCAAGGAGGACACGAAGGGAGCTTTTCCTAATAGGGGTTCGCAGTCAGTAGATGGAGTTTCTCTTACTCAAGACCTGATTCAAAGAGAGAGCAATTCGTAGGTCATGAAAATTGCTAGTGATCAAACGATGGATGACCTACTTGCCTCACATATGGACCTTTCTACCTAGAGCATAGCTCCTAAAGACTAGTCTTCCTTCTAGGCCATAACTCGTAGCAATATTAAATGCAACTCTGAATTTTTAGATATAAATTCTCTTCATTGAGGGAAGTCTTTAATGAACTTTTTCATAATATTCCTACTTTATTCTTGCTTTATTCATCTAAGTTTCCATAGTTGCATATTCAGTAAGTCACAAATGATGCCTTAGTTGGCAAATCATGACCTTGTAAATATGTCAAGCTGAACACCCAATAGATCATATGAATGCACCTCAGCTAGCATAAGTTGAGTGCCCAGTAGGTCACATCTAGGATGAGTAGGTCATATGAATGCAATGTCGGGTAATAGGCTACATGAATGCGATGCCGACTAGTAGGTCACATGAATACAGTGTCGAGTAATAGGTAGCATGAATGTGGTGCCAAGTAGTGGGTCATATGAATATAGTGCCGAGTTTTTATAAGTCATCAAGTTAAATTGCCCTTTCAGATTAGAGGGGTGAGTGCTCGCTTCTAGATTAGAAGGGCAATAGCTCACTTTCAATATAGTACTCTATTGAAAATTTATTCAAAAATTAATAAACAGTCATAAAAATTTAAAAATGATATTACAGGACTAGATAAGTAAACTCAAGTTCATTAATAATATGGGTGGAGATGTTCAGTATTCCAAGCTCGAAGGACTTTAGCTCCACTCATGTTTATTAAATGATAAGATCCATTTCCCAAATCTTCCTTGATTATGTATGGGCCCTTCCAATTTAGACTTAGTGTCTCATCATTGGCCTTACGAGCTCTGAAGAGGATGAGGCACAGCACCAGATCATCGATTTTGTAGTGCCAAACCCGAACTTTCCTGTTGTAGTATCTCACGACCCATTACTAATAGGTTGTAACTCTAAGGCTAGCTATTTCTCTTATCTCTTTTGCGAGGTTGAAGTTTACAGCGAGCAGTTGGTTGTTATCCTCAAGATTGAAAGTAGCTCTTCATTGTGAAATTACCTTGAGTTTGGCTAGGATCATGGCCTCAGATCCATACACCATTGAGAAGGGATTTTCTCCAGTGGTGCTTCGAGCTGTGGTTCTGTAGGCCTAAAGCACTTTTTGTAGCTCGTTTACCCATTCTCCCTTCATAGCTTCCAACCTCATCTTTACGATATGCTTGAAAATCTTGTTGATAGCCTTAACTTGTCCATTAGCTTAAGGATGGTCTATAGTTGAGAAACTCTTCATGATCTTGAGATCGTTACAAAACCTGATGAACTGCTAGCTATTAAATTGGGTTTTGTTGTCAGTCACAATCTATTAAGGGTCCCCGAGCCTACAAATAATATTAGCCTATATAAATTTTTCAATTTTGGAGGTAGAGATTTTTGCTCGCTCCTTTACTTCTACCTACTTGGTAAAATAATCAACGGCCACCACTTCATGCTTGCACTTCTTGTGGCCTATCAAGAGTGGTCCAATTAGGTCTATGCCCAGATCATGAAAGGCCACGGATTAACCACTATTATAGATAGGCTAAGGCAGCTCATGGGACCTTGGTAAACCTCTGACATTTATTGCACTTCCTGATAAGGTTAATGGCATCCTATTTCATTATGTGCTAATAAGATTCCTATCGGAGTGCTTTTTAAGCTAAAGATAGCCCCCCAACCTAATCCTTGTAATGGCCAACGTGAATATCCTTCAAGACAGTGTAACAATTGTGACCACCTATGCATATTAGGAATAGAGTTGAAAATCCCCTTTTATATAACATGTCATTGTAGATGCAATATCTGGCTGCTTGAGCTCACAATCAATGTGCTTCTAGCTTATCCTCTAGTAGTTTGCCATCTTGTAGGTAATCCAAGATTGGACCCATCCATAAGTCCTGCGCCATAACAATTGCCATTATATTGTCTTTCTATTCTGTGCTCAGTGATAAGAGGAGCTCTACTGGGATTGCCCCCAAGAAATCTATATCTCTGGTCATGGCCAAGGGAGCTAATGCATCCTTATGCATGTTCTGAGCTTACAGGATCTAATTGATCTCATATCGTTAGAAAGAACCAAGTAGTTCTTGAACTTTTTGAAGGTAGATGGTCATCTTTAACCCCTTTTGTCTGGTACTTTCCCCATCCATGATAGACTATAAGCTGGGAATCACTAAATATCTTTAGGTTTTCAGCTCACATCTCCCTTGCTAGATGGAGCCCTGCCAATAATGCCACATATTTTACTTTGTTATTTATGGCTTGAAAATCAAATTGTAGCACATAGGGGATTTTATGTCCCTCTGGGCTAATCAAAAGCACTCCTACCCCAGCCTTCTACTCGTTTGATGACCCATTGACATATAATTCCTAATATAGAGCCTCTAAGGCCTCTATTTCCTGTTCTATGGGCCCTGTGAACTCCACAATAAAATTTACTAAGACTTGTCCCTTGATTGCTGGCTTAGGCTTGTACTTAATATTGAACTAGGCTAGCTCGACTGCCTACTTAAGCAAATAACCTGAGGTATCTATCTTTTGCAAGATCCGCTTGAGTGGAAATTGTGTAAGCACTTCTATGGTATGTGCTTGGAAATAAGGTCACAACTTCCTTAATGCTAACATGAGGTAGTAGGCAAGCTTTTCCATTGGTAAATATCTCATTTCAACATCTAGCAACCACTTGCTTACATAATAGACTGGGAACTGAACTCTATCTTCTTCTTATACCAGTGTTACACTGAGAGCATGTTAAGGAAATCCCCAAATAAATGATGAGCTTTTCATCTTCCTTTAGTTTGGATAAAAGAGGAGCTCAGTTCATATATTGCTTTCCCGAAGCCACCCCAAATGTACATTTATTTGGATTCAGCATCACTTGATACCTCCTTAGAATCTAGAACATTTCCTCTAGATCATGGACATGGTTAGCGGCTTGTTCAGACTTTACCAGCATATCATCTATATAAACTTCTATTGTCTTCCCAATTTGTTCCTTAAACATTATATTCACTAATCATTGGTAAGTTGCCTCTATATTTTTTAGTCTAAAGGGCATCACCTTGTAACAATATAGCCCATGGTCAGTGATAAATGAGGTGTGTTCCTCATCTTGAGGGTCCATAGGGATCTGATTGTACCCCGAGTAGACGTCCATGAAACTGAGAAGCAAGTCACCAACAGTTGTATCCACGAGCTGATCAATCCTCAATAAGGGGAAGCTATCCTTTGGACATGCCTTGTTGAGGTCCATAAAATCAATGTAAGTTCTCCTTTTTCCATTCTTCTTTTCTACGAGCACAGGATTGGCCACCCACATTGGGTAGTAAGCTTCTTGGATGAACTTGTTAGCCAAAAGCTTATCCACTTCTTCCTTGAGACTGATGTATCATTCAACAATTATTGCCCTCCTCTTCTAGCAGATCAGCTTGTGATGAGTGTCAATGTTAAGTTTATGTGACATGACTTTGGGATTAATTCCTACCATATCCTCATAGTTCCAAGTGAAAACATCCAGGTTTGCTTCAAGAAACTTGGTTAGTTGGATCTTTACATTTGTGGGTAGGTTTTTTCCTAACTTGAGGCATCTCTCAGCATCTACCTCACTGACCTGTACATCTTCGAGCTCCTCCATTGGACTAGTTGCTCTGTATGTGTCCACTTCACAGGGATCAAGGTCATGGCTAACCCCCTGTTGTGCTCACAGCCTGTGGTTTCTTGCCAGAAACCATGTTAACTTTCTTCCCTCTCATCCCTAGCTTGATCACATCCTCATAGCAATGTCGAGCTATGTGCTACTTACCTTGTACGCATCTAATTCCATTTGAGGTTGAAAACCTAATGGTAAGTATCTAAGTTGACATGACCATGTCCAATTCATTCATCACATGTCACCCCAGCACCACAATGTATGCTAAGGGATAGTCGACAATCAGAAAATCTACCAGTATGATGGCTTGACAACCTGAACCCTCGAGAGTGATGGAAAGCTTGATATACCCTACTGGCACTATTGCATCTCTTGTAATGCCACAAAGAGGCTCTAAGGAAGGCTTCAGTTGACCTATGCTTAAGCCCATCTATTCAAAACTTCCCTTGTACATGACATTCACCAAGCTACTTGTATCGATCCTAATTCTTCGTACCTCGGTATTAACAATTCTAGCTTAGATAACTAGTGCGTCATTATGAGGAGAATTTACTCCTCATGCATCTTTATCTATGAAGGTGATGTTGTCTGAGATTATCCTTGTTTTCTTAGTGAGACCCTCGAATTCACTGTGTCCCCTGAGCAAGATGTGATTTGCTTCTAGCACATAACACCTATGTGACTTATTTAAGGTACCTGTAATGTGAGGTCCACTATGAATGGTAAATATAGTTCTTACCAAGGGTGCCTCCTGCCACTCAAGAGTCTGTTGGCATTACTGCTGTAATGGTTACTGGTGTTGTTGAGGTTGCTATTCCGTAGGTCGCACCATATAATCTTTTAAATGACCTCTCCTAATCAAATCCTCAATTGCATTCTTAAGTGCCTTGCATTCCAAAGTATTATGCCTGACTTCATCATGATAAGCATAATACTTGTTCTTGTTTCTGAACCTGTCAGGATTCCTTATAAGGTTAGGTTTCCTAAAATCCTCCCTATCCTTCTCCATTGCAAAGATCCTTTCTTGAGTGTCTGATAAGATGTTGTAGTTGTCATGACAACCTTTACATTAAGATCACTCATTTCTGGCCTTCTTGGCAACTTAGTTGTCGAGGTCATCATCCTAACTCTCCTTGCTGCTCGCAGCCTTACTCCTTTTTTTTTTACTCTGGTTGGAGGTATTCGCCTCATCCTTGGACTTCTTAGGGCCAAAGGTTTCCTCCCACCTAATCTCTTTGGCTGTTTGTTCATAGAATTCACCTAAGTCCCTTACCGAAGACTTGTATATGCTCTCATATAGCTTTCCATCTTTGCAGAATCCTATTAAGATCACTGCTAAGATGCTCTCATCTAAGGGATTCTCTACGTTACTATCCTCATATCTGAACCAAGTAATGTAGTCTTTTATTGATTCATTATTTTATTGAAAGACTGTTATGAGGTGGTAGGGTGGTGCAAGCTACCTTCTCAATGCCTTGTATTGGTTGATGAATCTCCTCTGGCATTCTTCCTAATAGTTAATACTACGAGCTTTGAAATTCTTGAATCATGCTCGCGGTATGTCTCCTAGAGTAGCTGGGAAAACATGACACTTGACCGAAGGATTGGTCATATGAAGATCCATTAAATGCATCCAAGTGCTTGTATAGGTCACTATCCCTATTGTATTATAGGATAGTGGGAACTTTGAACCTGTAAGGGAGAGGCTCTTTTTCAATCTCTTTGGTGAATGGTGTCCTCCCCTCATAATGATCTCGACGGTCTTGACCTCGAGGGTGTTGTTCCAACTACTCTACCTTCTAGAGCAACTCCTCTACCATATAGTCTTGAGCCTCAAACTGATGGCTAGAAGATGGTCGGCTCCTCTTTTTGTCATAAGAATGGTAATTTGAGGTTCTACACTTTCTTTGCTCGTGGCCCGATGAGTTTTGATCTGAGAGATGTTTTTGATTGGTCCTATTTGAACCTTCAGACCAACGTGAACCCCTACATTGCTATTAATCTCCTTTATCATCCTCACGAGCTCAATGGACCTCTAACTTAGGCCTTGAGTTGGTAGAGCAAGCAAAATGAAGTGCTAAAGTACTTCTCTAGTTAGCCTTTCTTCCTAAGCTCCTTTTCATGGCTGTTGGAGAGCTTTTTTCTATATAGCAACCCCAACCTACTCTCATGAGCCCTGAGCTTGTGCCTAAGTCAATGCCATAACTGCCTTAGCCAACTTTCCTATTATTTTCTCAAGTGCCTCATGATGCTGATGCCATGCTTGTATTCCATCAATAACAACAGGTTGGTGTAAGGCCACTGGGGACACACCGGTGGTAACACCTATAGTGGGAACAATAGAAGTACCTGCCATAGGGAGAACTGGGTCCCTCTGTTGTTCCATATGACCATCAAGTTAGTTAATTGTAGCATCTGAATTCCTGGTGGTTTTTCCTCTAACTATCAGAAAATCAAGGGGAATGCAGTTTAGGGCCTTCCTTCTAGCACTAAAATGCTAACAGTCAGATTCTGTCAACTCAAGTCCAGAACCCCAAATTGTAGATTGAATGTAAAAAAAAAAAAAAAAAGAGAAAGAGAGAAAGAAAAAGGAGACACTAGGAGGTTTTTGACATAATTTGGCTAAAGTTAATTGACCCCCTACGTCTATAGTTTTTATTACTTATTATTGAGTATTTTTGTATTTAATGATTGATTATGTTATACACAATAATTTCATCCCCTTTTATAATGGTTGGGGGATTGTGGTTTGAATTAAGATTTATAATGGAAAAGTATCATGACTTGATTAGAATTACATAATAAATAATAATGGGTTCTTATAAAAATAGGAGGCTGAACAAATTTCCTTGAACTAATGATTATGGATGCATGCTTCGATCTACAAGCTGAGCCTTGTTCTCAATGACCTAAGATTACTGCTTTGACCTATGTTGACCGGCAATCTTAGCTCATATTTGGTGACCTAATGTCTTGGTCTAGTGGCCTTCGAACCAATAATTGGACTTTTACCTGCCCATTTATGCGATTCCAAAAATATCTATAACACCATCACTTTAATTGCACTTATTATACTCTTGTATTATTTTTAGGCACACAATAATATAATCTAAAATAAATGGATTCTATATATTAGTTTAGATAACATAAAATTATTACATACTAAATTATTGTATAAATAACACTACTTCTCAAATAGACAAATAGCTTCAAAGGTTAATATCCAAAATTGGAATTTCTAAGGCTACCTAATTAAGAGAATTTAGCTGTAACATATTGGCCTTTGGAGAAAAGATGGAATTTATAAAATTAGACTCAGAAACCAATTCAAAAATATGTACAAAATCCCATTTACTCATGATAGCATATTACCAAATAATCATAGGCTCAAAACGAAATGTCAAGATTCACTATATTTGCCACTAACTGCAAAGTCTCATTAGACCCAAGTGGGTATGTGATAAATAATCCATAGTCCTTGGAGAGTTCACTATTCCCATAATAACAGTTAATTATGACATTAAGGTTTGCAATATTAGGGATATTATTTGATTTATAGTTATTGAACTTTCTCAACCAATCAACCATGGTTAAATTGGCATAGTTTGTTTTAGCAACCTTCTCATAGGTGTCCCTTGTTTTAACATCATACTGAAACATATGACCAAGAAATTCATCATTAATGCAATCACATTGGAATGGAACATTGATTCTTATAAAGGACTGCATATTATCTTTGTTCAAACTTCCAAACAAAACCAATAAACTACATATACCCACATAGGTCCTTGTGATCTCTCTCTATATGTATCTTTTTTTTAGCTTTTTACTCCTATTTTCTTCTATTCTTGAGGTTTCTAATTCATTATTTGGATGAACCCCAATTCCCCTCCCATTGGTTGTAAAACAACAAAAACAACTAGCAACAGTAGCAGCAAATGTGTAACATAATTGTCTATGAGCTTATGATTCAAACAAAGATTTATATCCCTAAGTAAAACTGATTTCTAGTACTCCTTGAGCAAGACTAAATCTACATCCTGATCTATCAGAGGTTTCCATTTTCAAAGACTAAAATTACATATTAGACTTTAAACAATATGTGTTGCAAAATCTAATTAAAACAATAGTTTAAAGTATTTACCTATCATATGAGATTGATAATTTGGTTAGGAACTTTCCCAAGCAGTTGTTAAAAAGCTGATGCTATTACACCCTCCAAAGTTAATCATTTGTCACACTAGAAATTCAACTTTGTTTTCAATTATGTTTCCATCAAATGACTTTTTTGCCTCTCAGATTTTAAATCTACTTCTAAACTCTTCACCATTGCTTACATCTGGAGCTCACTAGGACAACCACTACCACTTGCCAACATCATGCCACTAAATTATTGAGTTAGCAATCCAAATATAGATGATAGGGTTGGTCCATATCCAAAACCTTGTACTCGTCTTGAGTGCCTAGGTCCAAATACCTTAACAAATGCATCATTTTGGGAAATAGTTTGAGATTGCCAAGATGGGTCTTAACTTATCACCTTTTCAAGTTGTGTCTATCAAAGTAGAATAACAAATAAGTTAACTAGCCATCCAATGTAATTTCTAATGATTATACATTAAAACCAAAAGTTTTAACTAACCACTTTTTCACCTGCATCCTTATTGACATAACTTCCACCCTTTGTTCTATGAGCATCAAATTAAAACTCTATTCTTCCCAAAAGATAACCCTTTTCTTCCTCATAATATGAAAATCATTACTCAATTTGAGTCATATGTATAATTTCAATAATAAATATCTAATACAAACTCAAAATTTATGTATCAAATGAATTGAGCTCTTCTCCTAACAAAGCTTTTAGATCCAGTAATGTGTGCAACATTTTGCTTTTGATGATTTTTGGTATTTTGTTTGTACATTTCCTATAATTAAAAAAATATGCATTGTTATTGAATGGGACTTCTTGGAGTTAAGAGTAAACAAGAGATTAGCATAATACCTTATACTTTTCCTCTTTTTTTTATCCATAAAAGCCTTCCATTGTTCTTAAGGAGCTCTATCTAGGACTTTATCATACATTGCCTCTTTGCTTAGAGGTATATCATTGAACTCATGCGATAACCTCCCTTTAAAATTCTTCCACTTCTTGCCTAAGTTTTTCAAAGTCCATGACCTTGTAATAGATTCTAGTACATCAAAGTGAAACTTTGACTTTAGAAAATAAAAACATAATAAATTTAGTTCGTAACTATTAAAATATCGATAGAAGAAAAAATAATACAAAATTTGCTATTACCTTAATTTTTCCATCAAACAATTGGTTCTTCCATGACTTGGGAATGTTCCCCCAATTAGGATAAAAGATGAGGAAATTGATAGGATCACATGCTAGTTATCCTAGAATCTGTCCATACATGCTAGCATCGTCTTTAGTTTGCACGCCAAACCATTTAAATAGAATGACTACCTCTTAATTCTTAAGTTCCCAAGCATCTACTATCTTCAAATCAGCCACTTTTTTAGATCATGAATCATCTATGTGACAAATGAAATGTTAATCAATATTAATTAATAAAACTATAAATATTTCATGAAATATTTGGTGTTTACCTATAATTATGACTTTCTAATGACTTTGGGGTGGAAGAGGATCCATTGCTATATGCTGAGTGGGCTTCTCAATTGTATTGTGGTGAAGGATCTATTATTGTATGCTGAGTAGGCTCGTTAACTTTGTGTTGTGGTAATGGACCTACTATTATATACTGACTAAGCTCCTTAGCTGTGTGTTGTGGTAGAGGACCTAATGCTATATGCTAAATGGACTCCTCAAAGGTGTGCTATAGTCAATGCTCTAAATGAACAGATGAAGAAGGTCAAGGAGTTTTGTGATAGAGGTTGTGGTTGGGATTTACTTGGATTTTTATATCACTTTATCTTTGCCATAGCTACAAAAGCATGTAATAATATAACAAAACATAGATTATAAAAGTAACTAGAACCATATACAACATTGCAAAAATTAAAATTGAAAATTAAAATTAGTTATTCTCTTATGGTAATAAATATATGAACTTAAAAAAATTGAAATTACCTATTATATTCATCATCCACATTATTATTTGGATCTTCATTGTGTATATGTTATCTTGCTAAGCTTATGTTTACAGTATCATAAAAGAAAAATAGCCCTAAATCTTATGCCATATGTGGCTCATTCTCACAAAATGCTTCCTTGACTTGTTCACCCATATCATGTAATTGCCTTGGTTTTAAATGGATGACAACATTCCAATTCTCATCCAGTTCATCATCCACATAATACACTATTTTTGCTTGTGAAGTTAAGATGTATAGATCATGTTCTTCAAACTCACTAGTATAAATCAATTAAGAAAAGTTGACAAAAATAAATTGTGATAGATCTTTCCTTATACCTCTAGAGGTATTGACCCATTTACACTTGAACAAGACAATAGTGAATCGACCATAATAATTCAACTCAGTGATATTATCTAATTTTCCATACTATCCTAACTCTGCAGTTGTAAAAGCTCTACTATTTTAAGTTTTCAATCCTTGTTTTTCATCGATTGTTCAAAATTTGAAACCATTAATTTTGTAGGCACTAAACCTTTTAGTTTGTGGGAGAGGTGCTCCAACCAAAAATTTCAAGTTAATAGGTAGTTTATCTTGGTTGTTAATCTTCATGATCTAAAAAAATCGATAACTAATTATATTAGAACATTGATATATTATAAACTAGCATTAGTAATAAAAAAATATCAAAAAACTTACCTGCCTAGTGAACCACTCAATAACTTCTTTGTTAACTACTTTTGTTATCTTTGCCTTAAATCAGGTGCAATTTCTAAGCATTCTCTTTGTTTGATTCCTTAATGATTAGGGCGACAATGGTGGAATTGAATAACATATATTTATATGCTTGTGCTAACTCTAATGGTGCTAGCATGAATTTTGACACCTTTCCCAATGGTCAAACTATCTTTGAAAAGATAAAAGATTCTTGGCAAGAGTTTTCTTGATTAGAATAATCATTAACATGTCCAACCCTAATTAAATCTTGTCTTAATCCTATTTATATACCTTGAATAGAAAGTAAGACATTCTTCTACTAAGTAATCCTTAACTATAGATCCTCCTGGTTGAGCCTTATTTTTCACATAAGACTTTAAATGTCCTAAGTACCTATTAAGTTTAATGAAAAGTATAATTAAAAGTTTAGAAATTTCTATTAACTAAATTAAATAAATTTTGTCTTTACCTTTCAATAGAATACATCCAGCAATAATGTATAGGGCCTCTGTATTTTGCCTTATCAATTAGATGAATGGTTAAGTAAACCATAACAGTGAAGAATGATAGAGGAAATAACATCTCCATATGGCAAAGTGTGAGTATGATTCAATCTTGAAGTTTTTCAAGCTTAATTAGATTCAAAGATTTACCACAAAGTTGTCAAAAAAAAATAAACACAATTCAATCAAAACTATGATTACTTTATTTGGTAAAAAATTACGAAGCGTTGATGGTAATAATTGCTCCATAAGAATGTGTGAATCATAACTTTTCATGCCAAAAAGCTTATGATGCTTCACATCAACACATCTTGAAATATTACTTGAATATCCATCAGACACTTCTACATTCTTTAATCTATGAAGAAACATATCTTTTTGAGCATTCGTCATTACAAATAGTGCAAAGGGGTACTTTCCATTGTCATTTGACCACAAATCTTGATGTATGTTCATTATTTCTAGATCTCTGCGAGCATTAAGATGACCTTTTATCTTTCCCTATTCATTAAGCAATGTAAATATCACATTATCACAAGCATTTTTCTCAATTTATATAACATCAAGATTATGACGTAGCAAATTAAACTCCCAATATGGAAGTTGGAAAAATATACTCTTCTTTTTCTATTGTTATGTTTCACTTTCCTCTGGTGCTTTTCCACGAGATTGTTTCCTTCCTTCTTTCATTTTTGGATTCTTTCCAAAGATAACATCAATATTTTCCAATCACTTTAGAATTTCGAAACCAGACAATATTTTTGGTTGTTCCCTCAATTCTATGTTTCCATCAAATTCGGATTTGTTGAACTAAATCTATGAGTAGGATTTAAGAATCGATGGTGACATATAAATGACCACTTTTTACTATATGGCAAAACAATGAGACTCGAAATCAAAGTTACAAACCAAGCAAGCTAGGTCTGTGTGAATGTTCCATTTAAATAAGTTACTAGGTCCTAGAAAATCACTAATTGCCTATATCAAAGATGCATGCGTTTTAAAACATCGATTTTTAGACACATCAAATATTTCCATACCATCATTCCACAAGTCCTTCAATTCTTGAACAGGTAGACTTCTACATCATTCCTGAGCATTCGGTTCTTTGGAATTATCATTGAAAAAATAAAAGATGTTTGCTTCATACATATCCAAGGGCAAATTATAAGGCATTAAAATAACTAGCTATATGTTATAATTAGTGCTTAAAGTCCCAAATGAGTTGAAACCATCACTAGCTAGACCAAGTTGTACATTCCAAGGGTTTGAAACAAATTTAGGATATGTAAGATCAAACATCTTCCATGCCTCAGAATCTCTTAGATGTTTCATCAAGCCATCCATCAGTGTTTCTATTCAATTCATGTCATGTCATGTACTCTACTATCTTAGATGATATGAATAATCTTTATAAACGTGGCTTCAATGAAAAGTACCACAAAACTTTCATAGGAGCCCTCTTTACCTTTTTACCATTGCTAGACACATTACTTCCATTTTCCTTACTTTTTGGTTTCCATCTAGAAGAATGATATCTATTGCATATTTCTCTACTTACATCCTCTCCCCAATATAACTTACAATCATTAGGACATGCATATATCTTTGTGTAGTTGAGACCAAGCATGTTGATTTTTTTCAGTCTCATAGAGTGATTCAGGGATTTTTACAATACTCATACAACAACTTTAATATGATGGATGCCACTTTGTTATTAATCCCACACAAATATTTGATGTGATAGAGTTTGATTAGAAAGGAAAGTTTTGAGTACTTGGTGCAACCTTCATACAACTCTTGACTCTTTGATTTGATCACTTGTCCCTTGATTTAAAACTTCATCTCCAACCATTGGTTCTTGTGATATGTTAGCTTCATACACATGGTGTCTTAAGACCCTAAAGGCATCATTTATCATGTTGTAAACTAAATCCTCAATAGATAGTGATGTAGATGCTTCATCAACATGATACCCACTATTTGGAGTATCTATGACACTTGACTTAACATGCCAAACCCAAAAGTGTAGCTCGAAGGAAACTATTTCAGAAGCAAGTGTTCATGCACCTCATCTCTAGTTAACCATTTTCTAAATCTACAATCAGGATAAGAACACTTAATTCTCCTTTCCATAGAATGGTTCTTGATTGTGAAATCTAAAAATTTCTCTGAACCTTTGATATATTGAGGTGTGTTCCGAGGTAAAGTAATCTAAAATGTATCCATTATTATAGCTAATAACACTACCTATCAAATAATGAAAAATGTATAAACACCATAATTTTTTGAAATGGAGCAACTTAGCCAAAGTAATTAGTGCCACATTGATAGCATCAAATAAGAATTCATATTATATACTATTTAAATATATTGAAATGAAAATTTAAATATGAAAGGCAATATTGAACTAACCTAAATGAGATATAGTCAGACTGCTTGGCAAAAGTGACAATTTGGCTTTGGTATCGAGAACAAATGCTTCAGAATGTTTGCTATTCTTTTGCCAAGCTGCTTAAAGCCCAAGATTGAAACCAGAATTTTCTTTTATGTATAATAAAATTTACAAAAAAAAAAATTATATCTATCTTTTTCTAATATAAAGAGAGAGAGAGAGAGAGAGAGAGAGAGAGAGAGGGAGGGGGGATATAGATGCATCTCAAACTCATCTACTTCTAATAAGAGAGAATTTTTGGGAAATAAGATGCAATTTTCTCAGACCATGGTGCATAAAATGAATATTCTGACAGAAACTAAAAAAATCTTGAAATGATTCGTAAAGTACTTGAAGTTAAAAAAATTATCGTAGTTTTATCAAACCAAAAAAAGGGGTCTCAAGTTCTGGAAGGTTACACAGAACGTGTTGTTATAAACAAATGACACATAGGATCACATAAAACCAAGGTGAGAAGGTAACATGCGAAGTTATGTACTACATAGAAGACCAGAATAGAGTTCCAGAGAGAAAGTAAACAAATCATCAACTTCAAGATATAGAGATATATGTTCACCTCAAGAGAAAAGATTGGGACTTCAGTTATAATCTTCTTGATAAAATGACTAAGAAATCCTCATCTTCAAGTTGTGAGCAACTATAGCATTAGCTACGGCCACCTAACAAAGATCAATTGATAGATCAAATATAA
>JANHAO010005384.1:0-22722 GCA_026873985.1 Saraca asoca | reverse complement strand
AGTGTGCTTCATTCTTTATCTTTTAATCTTCCTCTTGGAGCTCTTTTTCACCATCCTGAAATACAAAAATAAACTAAAGCAGTACTAAGAACAAAACTAAAGAAAAAGTTAAACAAAAATCATAAACTAATAACTATTTGAGAGGTGATATTTATCATTTTTATAGGTACATTTTTCACTTATCAATAAGAATGACATTAATTAGATAAGTGGAGTTATGACCAGATTACAAAAACTGCTCAAAATGGCCAAATTATGCAGAATTTCTTGAATGATGTCAATTGACACAAAATCATAAATATATACTAACACATCTGAAAGTAAGTCATTTTGGACCTTAAAATGCTAAGTGAAAGGACAATTAAATGAGTAAAATATTTTGTTATCAGTATACAATTAATCTCTCGCCTTCTTTGGTTTAGACAAGAGCAGAGCTCATCTGAGGTACGATTTGAGCTCCTAAAAAATGACCTCACACTCTAGGGTCCATTCAAACCTTTTCACTCTTTTGAGGACGTTGAAGAAGGGGATGCATTTGTCCATTGCCTTCGAGATAAATCTGCTAAGAGTAGCGATTTGGCCGTTCAGACTTTAAACATCTTTTGGACCTATGGGGGAACACATGTCAAGGAGTGCTCTAATTCTCTCTGGGTTCACTTCAATCCCTTTATTGTTGACCACAAAACTAAGGAATTTGTTAAAGGCAACTACGAATGCATATTTGTGCAGGTTCAACTTCATCCGATACCTCCTCAGGGTCCAAAACATCTCTTCTAAGTCACGGATATGATTGACGAGCTGTTTGGACTTCACCAACATGTCGTCAATGTATACCTCCATTGTTTTGCTAACTTGCTCTTGAAACATCATATTTACTAATTGTTGGTAGGTAGCCCCTACATTTTTTAGTTTGAAAAGCATCACTTTATAGCAATATAACCCGTCATCAGTAATGAACAAGGTATATTCTTCATCTTGCGTAGCCATTGGGATCTGATTATACCCCGAATAGGCATCCATGAAACTGAGAAGCTCGTGCCCCACTATCACATCTACAAGTTGGTCAATCCTTGGCAAAGGGAAACTATCTTTTGGGCATGCCTTGTTAAGGTAAGTGAAATCGATATAGGTCCTCCATTTCCCATTTTTCTACTTCACGAGTACGGGATTGGCCACCCAAGAGGGGTAATGTGCTTCTTGAATGAAATTATTCCCCAAAAGCCTATCCACTTCTTCTTTTAGCCCCACATAATGTTCGACCATCAATGGCCTTCTTTTTTGGCAAACTGGCTTGACCTGAGGGTCGATATTGAGTCTATGTGACATTATATTTGAATCGATGCCCACTATGTCTTCATGTTTCCAAGCGAAGATGTCCAAGTTTTCTTTGGGAAATTTCGTTAGCTGATTTTCACATCGGGTGGTAAGCACTTCCCCAACTTAAGGCATCTTTCTTTATCTGCTTCACTGACATGCACATCCTCAAGCTCTTCAATAGGGCCAATGGCTTGTTTGGCATCCACCTCATGAGGGTCGAGGTCATGGCTAACTCCCTTTATGCTCATTGCCTGGGCTTCCCCCTTAGACATCATATGCACATTTTTCCCTTGGACTTCGAGTTCGACCGCGTCCTTATAGTAGCGCCGGGCTACCTGTTGCTTTCCTTGCATGCACCCGACTCCGTTCGGGGTTAGGAAATTAGTAGTTAGCATCTTGGTTGATGTCACCATATCAAAATCATTCATGGTGGGTCACCCTATCACCACATTATAGGCTGAAGGGCAATCTATGATCAAGAAGTCTACCATAATAGTTGCATGTTGGTCGAGGTCATCCAAGGTGAGTGGGAGTTTAATTCATCCCACTAGGAGTATTCCATCTCCTGTGAAACCATAAAAAGGTTCAGGGGAAGGAACCAATTGACTTGTGCTACCTATTTGGTCAAAGCATCCCTTATACATCACATTCACGGAGCTTTCAATATCAACCATTATCCTCCTTACTTCAGTATTGCCAATCTTTGCCTAGATGACAATCACATCATCATGGGGATAATGAATTCCTGATATCCTCTTCCATGAATGAGAGCTATCCAAAGCTACCTTAGCCTTCTTGGCGAGTCTATCATATTCCACATGACTTGCAAGAAGAACACAGCCTTTGCTTATACATAGTGGTTATGTGATCAGTTTGATGTGCTTGCAATATGAGGCCCACCATGTATAGTAAAGATGGTCCTCATGGACGGTGCCTCATTGGGCTCCGGAGTTTGGCGGTGTTGTGGTGTAGGTTGCTAGGGGCGAGGGGGTCGCTACCCCGAGGACCTCACCACATAGTCCCTTAGGCGGCCCCTCTTAATGAGATCCTCGATGGTGTCCTTTAATGCCTCGCAATCTGAAGTGTTGTGCCTAACTTCATTATGATAGGCATAAAATTTATTGCGATTCCTCTTCTCGTTAGGGGCCCTCAGGGGCCTGGGTCTGCCACAATCTTCGTTATCCCTTTTGGTCGCATAAATCTTGTCTGGCATGTTCGACAAAATAATATAGGTTCAAAGTGGCCTCAAGGTTGAGACTGCTCATTCTGGGCCTTCTTTGCGCCTTGACCTTCGGAGCCACCCTTTTGGCCCTCTTTATTGCTCCCGTCCCTAATTCTTTTCTTACCTTGGTTGGAGGTGCTCGCCTCCTCCTTCTGGTTTGGTTTCTTTTGACCAAAGGTTTCTTCCTATCGGATCTCTTTAGCAGCTTGTTAATAGAATTTACGTAGGCTCTTGATTGGGGACTTGTATATGTTCTCATATAATTTCCCATCCTTTCGAAGATCGGCTGAGATTGCCGTGAGAATGCTCTTATTTCATGGATTTTCTACATTGCTAACCTCACGTTGGAACCTGGTGATATAATTCTTGAGTGATTCATCCTTCCACTGGAAGACCATCGCTAAATGGCAGGACAGGGCAAGTTGCTTCTTTAGGGCCTTATACTGATTGAGGAACTTCGCTTGACATTCCTCCCAACTCCTAATGCTACGAGCTGGGAGACTCCTGAACCATGTTCATGGCACCTCTCCAAGTGTGGCAGGGAAGACTCAGCACTTCACCAATGGATTGGAAATTTGCAAGTCCATCTGGATGTTAAAAGCATCCAAATGACTGTAGGGATCACTATCCCCATTATACAGGGGGTGTTTGAGTTCTTAAATCTATGAGGAAGGGGCTCCGTCTCAATTTCACTGGAGAACAAAGTTCTTTCCTTGTGGGATTCTCGATTACCCTAGGATACAGAGTTCTTTTCCAATTGCTCTATCTTTTGGAGTAGTTCTTCGATTATTGGGTCTTAGGACTTTAACCGATGACTGCTAGTTTACTGGCTCTTTTCATCTCGCTTAATACAAGAGTGGCGATCAGAGGTTCCATGCTTCTTATTGTGCTCGTAGGTGGACGAATCACGGTCTGTCTTTTGTTTGTGATCAGTTTCATGTGAGCTCTTATCTTGACATGAGCTCTCACCTTGCTAGTCACCTCCCTTGTCTTTTTGAACTTGATGGACTTCAGACATTAATCGTGAGTTAGATGAATAGAGTGGACTGGCTCGCTAACGTTCGATCCTGGCTTGTTCCTTGTGCTAAGGCCCTGGCTAATGACATCCAACCCCAGGTGCAGCAACCTCACCTTGTCTAGATGCACCTTGTGCGTGCACCTCGACCAACGCTTTGACCATATCAACTAACTCCTTCATAGTGTTTTTGAGTGCTTCCTGACACTGGTCAAGTACTTCTTAGCACTGTTGCCAAGTTTGAGTTTCATCAGTTTCAGAAGCTACAAGTTGGTGCTGAATGAAGGAGGCTGTGCTGGTATTAGTACCTATCATGGGGGTAGCCATGTTTCGTTGTTACTATATCTGACCTTCAGGTTGGCCAGTAGTGATTTCTGTACTCTTGGTGGCTTTTCCTCTTACCATTGTGCTTAAAACAACTTATCAAGAATAGAAGATGAAGAATGTGTAGTAGGGCCCTCCTTTTAGTGCCAAAATATTGACACCAAAATCTAATCAACAGGTTTGTGTCCAATATTACCCCAGTTTGCAAGCTGAATATGAAAGAAAGTAGAAAAGAATGATATTGACAGAGAAAAAAGATAGCAAGCACCAGGAGTTTTATCATGGTTTGGCTAAAGCCAAGTTGGCCTCTAAGTCCACACTGGTTTTGATTATTAACTAACGGTTGTTTTTCTCTATTTGAATATAATGGCAGCGCTCTCTCACAGTGTACAGTGCTCTCTCTGTGTTCCAGTAGAGTTTCTGCATTCAAATTTTTCCTTTTTTTTTACAATGACCACTCCTTCCTATTTATAGAAGGGGGATGGTTACAAACATAATTTTACGAGTAGTAGAATAATTATTTCTACCATACCAGGCATTTAATGCTTGATGTGGGGTAATTAATGCTGGACAAATCATTATCAGACTACCGAGGGGCTGATGTGTTAGTTTGGAGGCTGAGTTATTAGTTGAAGATGTGTGCCATTGATTACTGATTGGATCCTGTACATGTATCTGGCTCGCTAACCTTGTGACCTGGTATTGTGCTGGTGGACGAGCTGGAGGCTTTGGCTGACCTTGCTATTCTTGCTTAGTCATTCTCATCAAGGACGGTCGGGGTGGTAGTCTTCTCGCTAATGGGTTGCGAGCTTTCTCAGTGAGTCGTGCTCCCTGTCGTGTTGTCACTCAATGCCTTCAGCTCGCACCCGATGGCTTGGTATCCTTACTGAGCGATCTTGATTTTCAATTTGGGCCTCCACCTAGTTGGCTATGCCTCTTATTGGACCCCAAAAGGCCCAAACCATACCTTCTAAAAAATACCCATAACAAAATGTTAAAAGTTGTACATCGATCATTATAAATAAGTTATACTAATCATCTAGAGTTGTTATTAGCAGTAAAAATGTATAATAAAATTTAACTTCTACTTATTGTAAAATTCCTTTAATGAAATTATGCAACTGATAACTAAGATACACCCATCTGATAACGTTGTTCCTTCTAACTTTTATGAAACGAGGAAGTTAGTGAAGAAGTTATGATTGAGCATGAGAAAATAAACTATTGTATGAAAGGGTGCATGTTATTTTATAAGGAGGTTAGATTTGATGGAGAATGTAGAATTTATGGTTCGACTTAGTATAAAGGATAGAGAACAAGCCGGAATAAAAAAGAAGTTCCCTTCAAGAAAATATATTATCTACCATTAATCCCAAGGTTGCAAAAGTTATATACTTTGATGAAGTTAGCTGCTTATATGAGATTGGATCATGAAAATTGAAGGGAGACAGATGTTTTGTGTCATTCTTCAAATAGAGAACTTTGGAAACAATTTGACCAAAAGTACTTAAAATTTACAGCCAATCCTGGAAGTGTAAGACTTGGGTTGTGTTTTGATGGATTCACTCCATTTGGCATAACATTGCACCATATTCATGTTGGCTAGTAATAGTCACTCCTTACAATTTACCTCCGGATATATGAATGACAACTTTGTATATGTTCTTAACCTTGATCATCCTAGGTCCAGTAAATCCAAAAAGTTAAATTAATATGTTCATATAGCCATTGATATATAAGTTGCTTACTTTGTGAAGTGATAATGTTCCAATGCATGACATTTCAGTGAAACAAAACTTTCAAATAAGGTCGTACTGATGTGGACCATCAATGACTTTCTTACATATGGGATGTTATCTAGTTAGCAGATGGCTAAAAACTTAGCTTGGCTAAGATGTATGGAGTCCATAAAAGTATTCACCTTAATACACAGGAGAAAACAACCATGGTTTGATTATCATAGACATTTTCTACCATATGATCATCCTTACAAGAGAAATAAGAACAACTTCATCAAAAATAGACTTAAGACATCTGAACCACCTCCTAGATTAATTGGTGAACAAGTTTTTGATTGAGATTGTTTCATTCCAAAAGTCAAAGTAACTTGGCTAATCAAGATGCCAGGATATATGGTGGATCACAATTGGACTAAGAGAAGCATATTTTGGGACTTGTATACTAGCACTCTAACTTACTCTGCGACAATCTTGATATAATGCACAAAGAAAAGAACATCTTTGATAATGTAATTTACATAATGATGAATGTTAAAGGGAAAACAAAAGACAATATTAATGGGAGGTTGGATTTATCAGAATATTATAGAAGAAAGGAGTTAAAGCTTAACTAGGCTGCAAATGGAAAATTATATAAACCTAAAACTTCCTACACCTTGAGCTTGGATAAGAAAAGGGTAGTTTGTAAGTAGGTCAAGGAATTGAGGATGTTTGATGATTATCCCTCCAAATTGGATAGGTGTGTCAATGTAACCAATTGTAAGATACTTGGTATGAAGAGCCATAACTGTGATATTTTCATGGAAAGATTGTTTCCTATTGCCTTTTTTGAACTTCAAAATCCTATATAGAGGGCCTTAACTGAGTTGAGTCAATTTTTTAGAGAATCATGCTCAATAATCATGTGAAAAGAGGAATTTCTCTGAATAGAATTTCCCTGATAATATGAAATCTTGAACAGATATTCTCATTAAGTCTTTTAACTCAATGGAACATTTGCCTATTTATATGTCATTCAGAGCATAGGTAAGGGCCCTATGCAATACTGATCGATGTATCCAGTTAAGAGATTTCTTAATAGGTTAAAGAAGAAAATAGGCAATAGAGCTAGACTTGAAGAAAGCATATGTGAAGCTTATTTGACTAAGAAAATAGCTCAATTTTATTAATACTATTTCAGTTCTGAAGTGCAATGCCAAAGCATAAGAGCTAGTAGGAATGATGATTAAGGTAGTGATGCAACCTTAGAGATTATTCTTTCCATCTTCAATCTTCCAAGACGCTTCACTGGCTTTTGCTAAGAGTGATATTTGGATGACGAAGTATTGAAATCAACCACAATACACATGCTTTTAAACTATGAAGAAGTGAAGTCATTAAAGAGTAAGTATTTGTGTAGCTGTCTTAATAAATCATTCCTTATCTTGAACTTTGATTAGCTTAAATTTAGAATACTAATTACCTAAATTGTTATTCCTTGTAATATGTTTGTTCATTGGTTGAAGACTATATATTCAAATATGCTAGATGAGGACATCAAAGCAATGCTCGATGCTCAGTTTGCTTTCTGGTTTCTCTCTTTTGTATGTATAAACAATAATTACTTGTCCTACGTTACATTGTTTACAGTTATATGATAAAATGTTGATATGAAATTGTGTTATTTTTAGATTCACAACCCTTCAAATGATGTGGTCAATCAATATCTATTGGATTTAGCTTGAGGGCCTCTAAAGGTGATTAAAACATTTCCAATGTATTTTGCCAATAGGTGTAAGTTTCATACACACCAATGAAGTCAAGGAAAAAAAATTAATAGTGGAGTATGTGTGAAAGGCATAGAGAATGTCGTAATAGGGGAATACGACTTTTATGACATTTATAAAGAGATTGTACAACTTAAGTATCCAAGATTGTTAATCAAAAGGGTGGTATTTTTCCACTGTGAGTGGTTTAATCCTGTGTTGGGCCATGGTGTGAGAGTACCACCCTAATACAGAATAATTGAAATCAAACATACAAGATGATATGACAAGTATGATCTTTTCATTGTTGCACAAGAAATAACATAAGTATATTATGCACCACACCTACAAACAAAGAGATATAAGCAAGGTTGGTGGGTTATTATAAAGACCAAGACTCGTGGTATGGTTGAGGATAAACACACAGTAGAAAATGCTTACCAGGATGACCATATGTCATATGCACCTCAGTTAATTCCAACTAATGATTCAATTGTTAGCTTAGATGATGAAAATGATGGATATGAAGAGATGTATGGGCCAATAAGTGTAGAACAAGAAGATGATGTTAAAGAAGATGAAGAAGTGGATGAAGATGCAGAGGAAGAATTGGATGAATGATACTATCATTCGATCTGCGACATGTTAATTTGTTTTGTGTATATATGAGTGTTAAACTACTCTAGTCATTTAACATATATATGATTATTTTATAATTATGTCATGTGTGAATATTTACAAATGATAGGTTATAGGGGTGGACGAGAAGGTAGAAAACAGTGGTCTTAGGGACAAGGTTCCCCCTATGATTCCCCTTTCAACAGTTCACATGCGATGGCTAACCAGAGTTTGCTAGTTGTTATTTTTCCTGGCTACACTTTCATGCTGACACCCAAACCTAGATCTAGCTAGATTGAGCCACCTACATAAGCATTGACAAAGACGCAGTCACAACACCCATCCCCATATACATAAGGAACACCATTACAGATAGCGCCACAATCTTGAAGTGCAACATCTGCCTCCCGGACATGTTTCCTTCCCTAGGGTACATATACTTAGTCCTGGGGAGACCATTATTTCTTATAGGATGGGGTACGTATTCTTCATTATGCATGATATTCATTTTGACATGAAATTTATTTTTTAATTTTTTAACTATGTTTATTTTTACTTGTTCAGGTTCTACCCAATTCATGAGCCAATAGGCACTATACACCACATCATTATGAGTAAGTATGAGGGTGTATAACTTACATGGAGGTATTCCAAAGCCCATCTGTAGGATGCTATATATAGAGCTTGGGGTAAAGTTTCCATACTTTGTTTATAATTTAAATTTCTTGTTTTAATGTTTTCTAACTATTTGATACTTTTCTTGTTTTTTGATTGCATAAGTATTGGAAGTGGAACCCTTCTTACTGGAAGGATATGTGGAAGAACTTCAAGTATAAGGTTCCAATAAAATGAAAGATGTCATGAATGAGGTACAGAAGAAAAGACCCATTTAACTCGACTGGATCAAGAACGAAGAATGGAAAAGGCTTCTCAAGTATTGAAAGAACCCTAAATTCAAATCTAAATATGAGCATAATAAGAGGAACAGGGCCTCATATGCTACTAGACAGGGTTCCTCCGTGCATGTTGATGAATCCATTCCTATAGTAGAGCATTGGTTGTACATGGTAATGTTATTTGAACTAAATGTTATTTATGTAATTTATTTTGTTGTAGTCACATTTATGTTACAATCTATACTACTCATGAAAATTTTCATATTGTGCAAATAGCTGAGACTAGGGTCGAGTGATATGTGGATAGCTTGTTCTACCACACCTATATCTAGAAAAACAACCAGTAGGTCTCACATCGAGCTACACAGTCCTATGTAAATAGTTTTTCTTAACTTTCATTTTTGTTAATAATGTATTATACATTTAGTAGTAAAAATATTACATTGATAATATCAAATAATTAAATATTTTAATTTACAGGAGAAGTTCAATAAAAGAAATAAGAATTTGGCATAGACTTAGGAACAAAGAGATCTTGAAGGTTTCGAGGAGACGATTATTGAGGTGGCCTAGCCATCTGACTATGATTTTTAGGTGGACATTGTGGGTAGGACCAAGAAGGAATAGGTTTACAAGTTGGGATCTAAGGCCATAGTAGGGACAACTACATTAACTACTGCATCTCACTCCGAGAGTGTGTCACCTGCTATGTTGCAGGAGCTTATACACACCATTTCTAAGATGTAGCAATAAATGTATGTCGTTTACTCCTGGACGGAGCAGTTTTTGTAAACTCAATAACAACAACAAAGTCAGCATCTGTCGCCTCCTTCTCTACCTCATCCTCGTCTATATGGTTATGCCTAGCCCCCTGCTTGCCACCAACAACCCCCACTAACATGTATCCACCACTACCCAGCCATTGCTATACCTAGCTCAACCATCACCAATCGGAAGTAGTGGATGGCCCACTGGTCATTAATAGTAACAGAAGGATGCTATCCAAGATTAAGAGACAAATGAGTTCATCTCTAATCTTGGAATATAGTTATATTTTTATATATTTTATTTGAATAATATATTTCATACATCATTTAATTTGAATAATACAATTTATAAATTACTTGACTACTTTTATATATTCATAATTATTCGTATGCACTGTATGTTTATTTTTTATTATTAAATAAATATTAATTATTAGAAATTAGAATTAAAAATGTTAAAATCATTTTTTATTACTAATTAAAATTAATTTTTTAAAAAATATTTAATATAGAATTAAAAAGTTAATAATTTTTAATATTTTTTTTTATTTTGACATATGTCTAATGACTTTTACAACGGAATTTTGGATGAATTTTTTGATGGCTTTTTCAATGGAATTTTGAACGATTTTTCCAACGAATAAAAGATAAAAAGTTTACAAAAAACTATCCCATCAAAATCCATCAGAAATTATTCTCTAACAGATTTTTTCGATAATGATTTAATCGATAACCTTTTTCATCAAAAATGGCAAGTTTTTTTTTGTATAGTTTTAAGTTTTATGGTAAAATTATAGATGAGAACTATTGTCTCCACTATCATAAAATCTATGCTAAAGTTATATATGTTTATTAATGATTTTATACATTAGTTGAGTCTCATTTGGGAATTTAACCAAGATCTTATTTATAAGTTTGATAACTAAAAGGATCAAAAGGTTATTAAAATATAAGGGAATTATTAAATCTCAGCTCTCAATTAATGATTGAAGCCAAGTAAGAGTTTTAACAAGACAATGAATGAAATTTCAATGTCAAAATTATGGGAATTTAAGCGAAGTAATTCTTTTCTTCTAAAATGTGTTTCCTATAATGAATCCTTTAGTTGGTAGACTAATTGAATAATGATAATTTATGTATTTATTGATTTTCATAGGATTGGAAAAATCAAGAAAATTGATATTCGATAAAGTTTCATTTATATAAGAAATGATGATAAAAAGCATTTGAAAGACTTGGAACCTATGAGATAAAGTTGAAATATAATAAAGTCTTTTCCTTAAAGGATTTTCTTTATGTCTCATCGATTAAAAAAAATTTCTTGTTAGTTGTTCAAAGAAACTTGAATTTTGTAATGTATGAATGAGATAAAGTTGTGTTAAAAAGTTTTGGAACCTTGAAAATATATTAAGTTAATTTATATGGAAATATTATAAGTGAATTTTCTAATGTCCAATCCAATGAATTTTATCCATGTCATTTTTTGTCATATTGGTAAGGATATTGATTAAAGACCACTTGTTAGAAATGATAAGAAAAATGAATTTATAATTTGTGAAAGTTGTTCATATAGAAAAATGACTAAGTTTCCTTTCCCCTCAAAGGCTGATAAAAGTGAAAATATTTTTTTTGATATAATGCAATTAGATATTCGTGGTCATTTGAGTTACATATTAGAAATTGTCATTCTAATGTTATTATATTTGTTGATGATTTTTCAAGATTTGGAAAGTAATGTCTTTTACATAATATAAGTGAGGTGATAAAGTTTTAAACAATTTCTTGTTAGAAGTAGTGAAAACCACTAGTACAAGTATTAAGATATTTTTTCACTAGGAGTAAATATTAATTTGATTTATTTAATGATTCTATAGTAAAAATGATAGTGCTTATTTACTAGTATACCACATATACTTGAATAAAACAGAGTTTCCAAAACACACAAGAGAACCTTGTTGAAAATAGTAAGGTATATTTTGGCTATTGCAAATTTTTCTACTACTTTTTGGATGAGTTTTTTTCACTACTGTTGAAATTCTAAAAAAAGTTCTTTCTATGACGATTGAGAAGACTCATTATAAACTTTGGATTAGTAAGTAATCTAAGTTAATTATATGAAAGTTTATGGTTGTTTTGTTTCTACTATTATACCTAAACCTAATAAAGATAAATTTGTTACAAAACCAAAAAGGTATTTATTGATTATCCAAAGTAATTAAAAGAGTATAGACTATATGATTCAAGCAATAAGAAGATCATTGAGAACATGGATGTGAGATTTATTAAAGAACAATTTAATTGTAATAAAATTCTTAAAGAGAAGTCATTTTTGTTTAAATTGAGTCTAAATTTTAAGTTTCTCAAAGTTAGTTAAATGAAGAGAAATTTTTTCTCCTATGAAAAAAGGTTATCATGAGGCTATGAGAAAAGTGAAATAGCAATTAATTTATATCTTAAACAAGTCTCTAGATTATAGAATCTTATATCTTAAGAAGTTATTAAATCATATAGTTTTGATTAAAATTATAAGGATTATTAAGTATATACAAAAATAGTGGGAACTAAAATTGCTATTTTAATTCTCTTAGTAGAAAATATTCTTTTGGCTTATAAAGATGTGTGCTTTTGTATGGAGATAAAAAAAATTAGCTTTTTCAAATGATTGATATGAAAGATCAAGATGAAACTTCTAATATTCTTAATATCAAAATTATCATGAAGATAGCATAAAAGAGAATCAGTTTGTCTCAGAAAAATTTATAAATACTCTTTTATATTGGTTTAAGATAGATTATTGCTATGATGGTTGTATTTTCTATAACTTGTCAAAGAAGTTATAAATGATTGTCTTGTTATTTCTTAAAATAGGCTTAATGAAGCCATGTTTCTATATGCTTCTGTCATAATACTTCTTAAGGTAGGTTGAATGAAGCCTTGTTTCCATATGCTTCTTGTTGAAGAAGCTTTGCATGTGATTTAATTTGCACTAAGTTTGATCTTATTTTATCATATTTTAATCTTATCTTGTGAAGAGTCACTGGGTAAAGGTAAAGTAAGCATTTGAAGCATATTATATCATGTGATTTAACTGATTAATTTTATTAATTATAACTAATTAGACACTTAGATTTTGATCATTAGGTTGTGTAGATATACAAAAGTTAATTACCATGCTCATGTTTATGTTTAGTTGAAATGCAATATGCGAGAAAACTTTTAAAAATAAAGATTGTATGGACCAATACACCATAAAGACTAAGTATGCCACTGTTAATAGAGCTTCAAAAAAGTGATATATCTTCTAAAACATTTTGATAAGTCTTCATGTAGTGCTATGTTTAGAGTAGCCCATAGTGATCTCTATGATAATTTTTTAGTTATGGAAATTATGAAGGATTTATGAGTTAGTCTAAGGCAAAGAATATTGAAAGAAATATCATTGGTTTAAGAAAGGCTAGAAAAGAAAAAAGGTGATTATGGAGAAGATGTCATCCATAAGATAACTTAGTAGATCTATCCCCTAAGGTTCTCAATATTATTATATTCAAGATATGCATTTGATTCCTTTGTGATACATGTATTCTGAAATGAATGAATATCTTGAGATTCGGCTTATCTACTAGGTATATACTTGTTTATATATATATATATATATATATTAGAGGATCTCTATAGAGATGAAGGGTTGGATTACAAATTGTTTAGGCCCACGAATGTTTGGGACGTATCTCCTTAGTGGCTAATACTCAAATTGGAATGCAATTTTACCTAAGTTACTAGATTATGAGTATCTTGATGTTTATTCCATGGGATTTGCTTTGTGATGGCTCTGCTAAGCACTCATGGTTATGTTTCGAGATTTAGCTTCTCTATCAAATATGTACTTACAAGTATATATGAGAGGGTCTTGATAAAAAAAAGACTATTGAATTTCAAATTGTTCAGATTCATGGAATATTTTTAGGCACATTTCCTTAGTGGCTAATACTTAAATCATAATGCAACTTTACTCGAATTGCCAGATCTTGAGTATGAATAGGGACCAAATCTAAGATACAATTCTAGTTTCTAATTGAATCGTATATATTTTATATAAGCCTAAGATAACTATACAAAATTTATACCGAAACATTTGAGATAATAGTTATTATCATGGTATTGTAAAAATTATTTTATGTTTTGAAGCCAAATGGAGATTGTAAAAATTTTAATGATTTTAAATATTAATTTTATTGGTTTTAGAAAGAGTTTAATTCACTAATTTATAGAAATTCAAGATACATGATTTTATTCACTTAATGTATAAAATTTTAAGATATATTAACTTAATGTGAAATTCTAAATGAATGATTTTAATGTTATAAATGAAATTTATTTTAAAGGTTATGAATAATGGGTTTAGTGCTTGAACGTGAGCAAAAATTCATGAATGGGATGTTAGTTACTATAACTAGTGGTACACCTACGTTGGAGGGTAAAGGTCTTGGAATAACTTCATTGATCCTACAAGTGAGGCATGCAAAAAATACTACCTAACTAAAAATATCAAGCAAAAAACTTGTAGAAAAATCTTATATTAATATTATTCTCTTTGTGTCTCTTAATTTACATCATGGACTAGGCACTTCACATAAATAGAGAAGACTTATAATATGTGGAGAAATTCATGACCTTTGAAGATGGTTCATGACCTTTAGAAAAATTCAAGACTTATAGAAAAAGTTTCATGACTGAGGAAGAGATTTGTACCTTACAAGAATTAAAAAAAAAATTATCATAGAGGAGATCCTACTCAGTTAAAAGTCATATATCTATGGCAACATCCAATAACCTTTAAGGATTATTTTCTTTATTCTATATTATATGAGAATCTATTATTTCTTACAAGTTATACCTAGATTTGCAAATCTTGGTTGGTTTTGGTATTGCATCAATTTGGTTAAAGAAGTATCGACACAGATTCATTTTGGAGTTTTATATCAAACTTGTATTTTGTTTGAGCAATGACAGTTGTTGAGATTGTCAAAATTTTATATACCAAACTATCCTAAGAGGGAGAGTTTAGGTTGAACCTAAAGGATTGGATGACTAAACTAGGTATTAATTGGAACAGGGGGTTTTGTTTTCTAAGATATAATTTAAAAATAGAATTTTAAAAACATCATAACATTAAAACAAAATTTGAATTGTAAAAAGGGAAATTTAATTGGGAAGCTTTTAATCCAAGAGATTTTCATGCATTCAATTCTCATATTGATCTTTGACACAAAATATATCATGCTCTCTTTGATTACTTAACCAAAAATTTAATTTAAGCTCAATATCCAAATTAAATTTTTATCATTTTCCCCTAATTTCATTAATTCAAGCCCAATATTTAAATTAAATTTTATTGCTAATGTAACTTGAGCCTAACACCCCAATCAAATTAACAACAACATTAAGAACAGGAAGAGGCTAAGATTGGATAACTATCATACACAGTGCACAATCATTTAATCCATCCTACGTTTCCTTTGTGTATTGAACAATTATACACTAATGTATAATCATAACACCCAATCACTATTTTGCTAAACTATCATAACAATTACAGATTATGAAGTTTAAGCTAGTATATAATCATAATAAGCAATTAACTAATGGGCCCTATTAAGGAATCATCTTGTGTAATTAAAATAAAGAAACAATAGGTAACCAAATTGGGAATAAATCAATAATACAAATCAGGTCTCACAGTTATAATTGAATTGAAGTAAAATTTCCCTTAAATTAAAAGAAAAGTTTAACTACTCATTACAAAAGAATTAAAAAGAAAAATAAAAGAAAGAAAAATTTGGAAAAAGCTAGTATTCTTGCCCTAGGAAATCTTCTCCCTCTTTAAACAGTTAGAGAAAAAGAATAGAATGAAAGAATGAATCTGTAAGTGCTTCAGCTAAGTTTTTCTATTAGCTCTATTCTTCTCTACTTGGGTTACTGAATTGGGTCGTACAAGGGCACAATTGAATTTTGGTGTCTTTTTTAGAGTTGTAGCCCTACTTCTTAGACCTTGCTTAAAATAGAGGTTTCTAACCTAACTTATAAGTTAAAACCTAAAACAGACTTGGTAGAGCAAACCAACTCGTAACAAATTCTGCCTTTTAGCTTCATAACCCTGTAACTTCTTCAAAATAGCATTGCTTCACCTTGAGCTCTTCATGAAAGTTTTATATATGGATTTTTCTATCCTATGGGCTTAGATTTACACCATTTGAAGGAATGCAGCTCTAGATATGATAAAAGTACCATAATTGATTCAAGATTAGCATTTTTCAATTTCTGGGCTAAATTTGACCTACTAAATGTCTGAAGTGGATTTAAAACTCTTCATAACAATTATAGGCCTTTTTCTTAGATTTCCAATAAAATAAAATCAATCCAATCAGAGGTTCAGAATTTTAGATACAACTAAAAGTCTAAAATAGTGCCAAATTATCGAAATCCAAATTAGTTGCAAATCTAATTCAATCATGAAACCAATTACAAGTACTCTAATTTGCACATAATCATGATAAAAAACTAAATGTAGAAAATGTATTATAAATTGCACTCATTAAGCAAAAGATCTATTTGTATATTTTTAGTGATTTTATTGAAAAAAACTCTTTGTGAGAGGATAAAGCAAAATTTGGTAAAATTATTTTTTAATGCACTTGTAGAGTGTTAGTGTTCTATTGGAGGTGGAGTTTTTGAAAATATTTCTTCTCTCTAGAGAAATGACTCAAATTTAGGGGAAACACTTGATCTTGAACTACTTAATTTGAAGCTTGAAAACTTTTGATAATGGAATTTGTGTCAAGTTGGAGATTGTTGAGATTTTGACACAACTTCTATTTTTTAAAATAGGATAATTTTCAATTTACATAATCATTTTATTTAAGTTTGAATTTTGATTAGATAAAGACTCTTATCAAGTTAGATATATCTTATTATTTAATATTGCAATCAAGTTAGATTTATCCTTTGATAAGGATTTTGGATTATAAATATTTGTGTTATGCAATGTTTGTTTGGGTGAAGAGAGAGTTTGTTTTTGTAATCCCATGTATGGATTATTTGAGATCCCACAATTAGCTTTTATTCTTTTAGTGATTATTAAGAGTGAAATATATATATATATATATATATTATAAGGTATTTCTAGGTGTATTTGTGATGTGGGTTTGAAAATTATTATACCGTTTGTACTCTCTCTTATTTTTTTAGTGGAATTTGTTTGTCATCTTTGCTTGTGGAATAAACTAAAAGTCGAATCATATTAAATATTTGTGTCTTATGATTTCTTATATCTTTAATTTTGAATTATACTAACACTCAAGCTTCCACATAGATTGAAAAATTTCTTAATAGTAAATATCATCCACTATGCCAAATTACTCATAATATATGTTAAGAAAATAAATAAAAATTAGGACAAAGACTTCTGCTCATAAATTATGTTAAGTAACTTGTCACTCTTGTTATCACAAAAAAAAGGTTAAATATATGTAAAAACCTCCATAATATGTATGGTAATCCATTAACACTAAATTTTTTTACTATTTTATAATTTTTATATGATAAAATTTTTACAATATTCAACCCCAATCATCCTCTAGAAGACTCAGCTTGATCGGATTAGGGAATGAGAGCAACTTCTCTAACCAGCAAATTACCCAATGCGAGCCCAGATCGCCAACCAAATGACCCAAATATGGGCCCATAACTCCAAAGTCCAATTAGCCAGAGGTACATTCTCCCAATTGACAAATTAGTCTCCAAAATCGACACACCAGTTTCCAAAAACTGACAGTGAATTGCCAAGCATTTATTACTCTTCAAGCATTTATTGCCTAATATGGCAGAATAGACAAATTTATAATTTATTAAATTATACTTGTAACCCTCACTGCCTTTATAAATAGGGGATAGATCATTGTAACATATATAGTGAAAAATATATGTAGAAACTCTACTGGAACAATGAGAAAACTCCTGTATTATTACTTTATTGAAACACACAAAGAAACCACCGCATAAAAGCAAATATAAATCACCATGGACATAGGGGTCACGCTGACTTTAGCCGAACCACGATAAAAAGCTTCTGGTGTCCATTGCTCTTCCTCCCTTTCAATCTCTTTTTCTGTTCACACCTACATTCTTTCATTCCTCACTTGCAGTTTGGCTTTTCACTGGACTTTTCCTGTTGATCAATTTTCACTGTTAACAATTTGGCACTGAAGGAGGGCTCCAAACTGCTTTCTTTTTTTTTTTTTGTGATTTGCTGAATAACCAAAATGGCAAGAGAAAGAACTACCAGAAGCACTGGTGTTGCCACTGGCCAGCTAGAAGGTCATGTATAGCAACAATGGGAAGTGTTACTGACTAGAGGCTCTATCCTCCTGACTATAGGCGCTTCTATTGCCCTCGTAATAGGTGCTATCGCTAGTATCGCACCACCGACCCCTTACCAGCTTGTCACCTTTGGAGCTGATGGAATGCAAGCATGGCACCAAATCCAGGAGGCACTTAAAACCATCGTGAGGGAGTTGGCCAATATGGTGAGGGCACTAGTGCATGCACAGGGCTAGGGCATGCAAAGACAAGTTGAAACCTTGCACCCAAAAGAGAAGTCTAGTAGCCAGGAGCTCAGCAAGAGGGGCCCATTAGAGTATAATGTCAACGAGCTGGCTTAATCCATTCATCCAATTCACGACTAAGTTTGGAAGTCCATCAAGCTCACAAAGATGAAGAAAAGAATCAACAACATGAGAGTTTGTGTCACGAAGAAAGCTCAAACAAGACTAATCATGGACATAGTTCGGATCACTACTCATCTGGTCATGAACATAACTGGAGGCATAAGGCCTTAGATTACCACTCCCACGATCTAGGAGGTGACAGGAGTCAGTAAACCACTAGCCATCGGTATGAGACTCAGGATCCAATGATCGAAGAGCTTCTTCGAGGGTTCAGTAGCGAGAGAAAAGACCTGTGGCTTAGAACAACCAAGACAGTTATGAGGAGAAGACGCCATTCACATGAGAAATTGAAATAGAACCTCTTCCTCACAAGTTCAAGGTCCCAAACATCCCACAATATAATGGAGATAGAGACCCGTATAACCACTTGAACATGTTCAATGTCCAAATGGATCTCCAAACCACTAATCCGTTAGTCAAATGCCACGTTTTCCTTACCACCCTTAGGGAGAAACGCCGGACATGGTTTAAAAGCCTCCCAGCCCAAAGTATCCATAACTGGGAACAATGCTAGAGGAAGTTCCTTAACCAATATAAGGCGTTCAAGAGACAACTCGCCCCATCCCACCACTTGGCAATAGTCTTTCAACGGAAGGATGAATCATTGAAAGATTACATCACTCGATTCCGACATGAGGTCAGCAATGTGAAAAACTTATCGGATGAGAGCATCCTCACAACTATCTCAACTGGACTCCGTAAGGATGGGAAGTTGTGTGAGGATATATACAAGTCTTCGGTGAAGGATTTGGGTGAGTTCTATGAGCGAACCACCAAGGAGATAAGGTAGGAGGAAACCTTTGGTCTGAAGAAGCCTAGTCGGAAGGATGAGGCAAGTGGCTCCAGCCATAGCAAAAGAAAACTAGTGGCAGGAATAACATTTAGGGCCAAAAGGATAGTTCTGGTGGTCAGGTCACAAGGAAGGCCAGGGGTGAGCGACCTCAACGCCAAGGTTGCTACAACAGCTACATCGTTCTATCAGACACTCCATACAAAATCTTCACGGTAAAGTTAGATAAAGAGGACTTCAAGAGGCCCAGACCTATAAGGGCTCCTATTAAGTGTAGAAATGAAAATAAGTTTTGCACCTATCATAATAAGGTCGGACATAATACTTTGGAGTGCTGGGCGTTCAAAGACACCATTGAGGACTTAATTAAGAGAGATTACTTGAAGGATTATGTAGTGTGACTTGTGGGACAGTGACCTCTGTGACCTCAGTAATCGACACAACATCAGCACTAACAAACCCCAGAGCATAAGGAAGCACCCTTGATAAGGACCATATTCACCATTCATAATGGCCCTCACATCACAGCACCTTGAACAGATGGTGCGATCGCGACATGCGAGAAGTGGACTGCTTCCTACTCACGAGTCATGGGGAACATGAAAGGCTCGCTAAGAAAGATAGAATAGCCCAAGACAATATCATGTTTATAGAAGAAAATGCACAGGGAATTCACACTCCTCATAATGATGTGCTAGTCATTCGAGCCAAAATAGGCAATATTGAGGTGAGGAGGATAATGATCGACACTGATAGCTCAATCAATGTAATGTACAAAGAATGCTTCGATCAGATAGGTATGAGCACAAGCCAGTTAAGTCCTTCCCCTCAACCCCTCTACGGCTTTACAAGAGATGGGATATTGTCGATGAGATAGATCAGACTCCCACTTACTTTAGAGGACTCGGGCTATCAAGCTACTGTCATGGTAAACTTTTTGATTATAGATTGTCCCTTGGCCTATAATGTGATGTTAGGACGACCTATAATGAATGACTTAGACATAGTCACATTAACTAGGATGCTCACCATCAAATTCTTGACCCCCAATGGAGTCGGATGTGTGCGGGGAGAATAACAAATAGCCCGACACTGCTATAAAGATAAGGTCAAACTTGGGGATCAAAGAAAAAAGGTGCATGTGGTGTCCGATGGAGAACCACGAGCCATGAGCACCATGAGGGTCAACAATGACCTTGACCCCTACGAGATGGACACAGAATGAGCTACTAGTCCTACAAAAGAGCTTGAAGATGTGCAAGTCAGTGAGGAAGATGTAGAGAGATGACTCAAGTTAGGGAAAAGCCTACCTTTAGATGTGAAAACATAATTGGATGAGTTTTTTTAAGGCAAATCTGGATGTCTTTACTTGGAACCATGAAGACATGGTGGACATCGACCTTGGGGTTATGTCGCATAAGCTTAATATAGACCCCCGACACAAGCCGCTTCACCAAAAAAGAAGGATAATGACTGCTAAGTGTTATGCCACACTAAAGGAGGAGGTGAATAAGCTTCTGGCAAATAACTTTATCCGAGAAGCTTATTGTCCCACTTAGGTAGCCAACCTTGTCCTCGTAAAGAAGAATAATGGAAAGTGGAAGACCTATATTGACTTTATAGACCTCAACAAAGCATGCCCAAAAGACAGCTTCCCCTTACCAAGGATCGATCAGTTCATGGACGCAACGGCAGGGCATAAACTCCTTAGCTTCATGGATGCTTACTCGGGATATAACCAGATCCTCATGGCTACATAGGATGAGGAACACACCTTATTTATCATTGACCACAGATTATATTGCTACAAAGTAATGCCCTTTAGACTCAAAAATGAGGGGTAACCTATCAACTATTGATTAATATGATGTTTAAAGATCAGATTGATAAAACAATAGAGGTGTACGTGGATGACATGTTAGTAAAGTATGAGTAGCTTGTCAACCATGTCTGAGATCTGAGAGAAATGTTCCAAATCTTGAGGAAGTACCAAATGAAGTTGAATCTTCATAAATGTACATTTGGGGTCGCTTCAGAAAAGTTCCTTGGCTTCATAGTGAATAGCAAGGGGATTAAAGCAAACCTTGAAAAGATTAAAGCTCTTGTCAACATGAGATCCCCCACTAGGCCTAAGGATGTATAGAGCTTAAATGGTCAGGTTGTGGTGCTGAGTAGATTTATTTCTAAGGCGACAGATAAATGTGTGCCTTTCTTTAACGTCTTGAAAAAGGCAAGGAAGTTTGAATGGACGCGGCAATGCAAAGTTGCCTTTTAGCAGGTCAAACAATATCTTGAGCGAGCTCTACTTTTGTCCAAACCAAAAGAGGGCCAGAAGCTGGTCATCTACCTGAGGGTATCATAGTATGCCTTCAGTGTGGCCTTGATGCAAGAAAAGGATAGAGCTCAGTTCCTCATTTACTATGTGAGCAAAAGGCTATTGGATACCGAGACAAGATACTCACCTATAGAGAAAGCTGCCTACTGCTTAGTGATTACGTCAAGGAAGCTGCAACCCTATTTCCAAGCTCACAACATAGAGGTGCCCACACAGTTCCTACTTAGGTAAGTCTTACAAAAGACGGATGTCTCAGGTCACCTACTCAAATGGGCAATCGAGCTAACCCAATTCAACATCGAGTATAAGCCTAGACTGGTGATCAAAGGGCAAGCTTTGGCAAACTTTATTGTTGAATTCATTGGACCCATACAAGAGGAAGTAGAGACTTCAAAGGCTCCATTTTGGGAACTGTATGTTGATGGGTCATCCAATGAGCAGAAAGCTGGGTCAAGAGTACTTTTTATCAGTCCTGAAGGGTACAAAATCCTCTGTGTGTTGAGATTCAATTTCCAGAGCATGAACAACGAGGTCTAATATGAAGCGCTATTAACTAGGTTGTGTTTGGCAAAAGAGGTGCAAGCTGAAAAGTTAAAGATTTTTAGTGATTCTCAGTGATAAGCGAGTAAAATGCCTATAAAAATTATAATTATCACTTCTTAATTGGTTGTTAAATTGTGGTTTTTACCTTACTTTTGTCCTAGTTTTGTTAGTTTGTTCTTGATACTGCTATAGTTTACATTTGTCTTTTAGGTTAGAAAAAGAGGCTTAAAAAGAAGGTGAAAAGCTAAAGAATGAAGCACACTTGGATCGAGAAGAAGCTGAGGAAGAAGATGTGAACAGACTAAGTTGATTGTGCAAAGAAGTTAGAAGAAACCATGAAGCCAGCGCAGAACACAGCCTGGCAGTGTCCTGAAGCATGATTGTGTTCTATGCATTAGCTAGCGGCCTTCTAGAAGCCTTCTAGCTTAAAAACACACGTTGCTTGTGTCCTGAAACACAACCATGTTCTGAGCCTAAAAATTACTATATAAGGATGTCCTCCAAGCAACCTAAGGACACAATTAGGATACATTAGTTCCTCTCAATTAGGATTATTAGAGCTCGAGTTTTCTTGCTTTCCTAGGAGTCTTTTAAGTTCAATTTAGATTCTTTCTTTCTTCTTTTATGT
>JANHAO010005383.1:0-22699 GCA_026873985.1 Saraca asoca | reverse complement strand
GTAGTGGTATTCAAAATATTTACATAATTCACAAAAATTATAAAAGTTTAAAGGTTTAAAAGATAGTCCTGATAGTAGGAGACTGATCTTGCTCGGGGTCCTGCCAAGATGGTCCAAGTCACTGCCTGGAAGGTTGTACAACATAGTCATGCAAACGACCTCTTTTGACAAGATCTTCAATAGCATCTCTCAGTGCCCAGCACTCTGAGGTGGCATGCCTGAACTCATTGTGGTATGCACAAAATTTTCCTCGATTGAGTCTGGACTTGTTAGGAGTCTTCAAGGGTGGAGGCTTTTCAAAATTCTCTTTGTCTCTTTCCATCATGAAGATCCTATCTTAGGCATCCAATAAGATGTTGTAAGTGTTGCGACAACTCAAAAATGGGGATTACTCATCCTTGCTCTTCTTAGCAAGCTGGTGCTTGGGGCTATCATTCCCATTTCCACGGTTACCTCTCTTCTTACTTTGGTTTGAACTGCCCGTCTCGGACTTCTGCGGACTGAAGTTTCATCCTATTTGATCTGCTTTATAGCTCGCTCGTAAAATTCACCCAAGTTGCTAACTGGGGACTTGTATAGACTTTTGAACAGCTTACCATCCCTGTGAAGTCCCATTGAGATGGTAGTCAGGATGGCCTCATCTGAGGGTTTCTTAACATTGTTGACCTCACGTCTGAAGCAAGTGATATAGTCTTTCTGTGTTACATGCTAACTCTAGAAGACTGTGGCGAGATGACATAGGGGTGTGAGTTGCTTCTTCAGTGCTCTGTACTGGTCAATAAATCTTTCCTGACATTCCTTCCAACTACTAATGCAGTGAGGTGGGAGGCTTCAGAACCATATTCAAGGAACTTCACCCAAAGTAGCAGGGAACACGTGACACCTGGCTAAGGGGTTGCAAGGTTGTAGATTCATCTAGATGTTGAACAAGTCTAGATGGTTGTGTGGGTCACTGTCTCTGTCATATAGTGGAATGGCTGGGACTTTGAGCTTGCATGGGAGGGGTTCCTCCATGATCTCTCTAGAGAAAGGGGTTCGCTCCCCAAAGTGACTTCAGTCATTTCGAGCCTGAGGATGCTCCTCCAAATGCTTGAATCTTTGAAAGAGATCTTCTATCAAAACATCCAAGCCCTCCAGCCCTTGGCTAGGGCTTGGTTCACTGTTTCGGCCACGTAGATGGCGATGTGAAATCTGCTCCTGGTTAGCTTCACCAGAATGTCCAACCTCGGGTGTAGCAGTTTTAACCCACCCTTGCACATTCTGAGTTTATGCTTGCACTAACATTGTGATTATTTTAGCCAGCTCTCCCATCATGTGCTTGAGTTTCTCCTAACGCTTAAGCCAGGTTTACGGTCCGTCAGTGCCATTGGTGACGGGAACTGGTTATATTAAGCTAGTTGAAGGGACACAATAGTTGCGCTAACAATAGGAGCAGTGGACAAGTCCATCGTTGTGACATGACCATCTGGAGGATGGGGTTGTGCATTTGAAGCTCTAGTGACTCTTCCCTTGGCCATTGCAGTAGGTGATGAACCAGAATAGGTGAGATCCCCACAGATGGCACCAAAAATATTGACGTCGGATTTTGGTATTAAGCCAAACTCTGGCCAACGGGGGGATTCTTCAAGATCTCTAACTTTAAGCTGGTTGGAGTATAATAAATTAGTAGAAATACCTAAAGTTAGAGGGAAGAGCAACAAAGGGATACAAGATTTTTAACGTAGTTTGGCCAAATTCGGATATAACCGAATCCTATGTCTACGGTAATGTATTGTTCGTATAATATTTTTATAGAGTTTCAACATTCAGATTTTTTTTCTCTCTATTTTGGCAGTGTTTTTGCCTCTCTCTCTGGTCCTCCTTTACAGAAGACTCCTTCCTTATATTTATAGAGAAGAGGAGCGTACAATAGTAATCTCATATGTAGTAAATCTACTACATCAATATTTATTATATAAGACAGAATGGACACATAAAATCTTCTTTTTTGTCTACTGCAGATTGTCTTCTGCAGGCAGGTCCCAAGTAAATTTCTTGGCCATGACTAGTATAAGTATCAATCCTTTATTGATAGTCATCAACCTTTAACCCGTTTCCATTACCTATTTCTGTTCGTGCTTACCTCACTATTACTAGATACATTTACTAAATTTCAATTTGTTGATTTAAAATATTGAAGACTTATAAAATAAAGGTGGAACAACTAGGAATATGAACATGTTTCATAATATACAATAACATTGCCTAATAGGTATGCACTGCATTAAACATTTGTCCATAAATTATCTATAAGTTTCCAAATTACATTACAAACTCTTAATCAAAAGTCATTCCCATACCATCCTATGTCCTTTCAAGGGTAAGGCAACTAAAAGTTAGATTAACCTATGACTTATCATGAAAAAAAAACATGGGCTAATATAACTAAGCCCTGTGACCATACTATTTACTAGTTTTCAAAAAGGTTTAGCAAAATATGTAAAGATAGTAGAACCTCTAGGGCTCAGTGAGATATATCCATACCTAACTTATGAATATCTCAATAATAGCAATGCAAATGAAAATCATAGTCATTCATTTATTTTTATTTCACACCATGTTAATCCAGTCATATGCCATGGCCTCAAGTTATCATCATCATTCATCATTTTTCAAATCACTTTATATCTCTTTCAAAATTTTCCAAAATAATAATTCAAGTAACAGGTAGAATAAATATAGCAATCAAAATCCTTCTTATTACTTTGTTCTAGCCTTATCCCACTAGGTGCTACCATATCCCTTACACTATATTAAAATGCATAGATTTAGGATCTGATTCATTTTCCCCATCTCATCGTATCATTCTCATTTCATCATCATCGTATATTATATGCCATCTTATGTCTCATAGGGAATTCTTAGCTTTAAATAATATCAATACTCATAATAGCTGTATCATAATATTCACATTCAATCACAATCTTAACCATATGAGCCATATTCAATCACTATTATAACCACACATTCTTTGTTGCATTATTATTACAACTATCTTGATTATTGTCATAATATCAATATGTAGATAATTATTAGATTTATTGATATTGGCTTATGAGTTGCTCAATTAGGATTTCTTAAGTGCTTTACTCAAGTAGCTAGAATTCATAGGAGATTAGACCAAAAGAAATAAAAAATGTCTTAGAAAGAGGAAAGTTTAGGTTGAAACAGTGTAAAATTCTGAAGGTGCAATTAGAATCACAAGCATGATCATGGATGAAATCTGACTAGAATTGCGAGAATCAATTAAGAAGGAGTCAATTTGACTCGAGGAAATCTAGTTCAAAATACGAGTCTACTCACCAAAAATTGAAAACTTTCAGGAAGTCCAAGTTCTGCATATGATTAGAGTTATAATCATAATCAAAAAATAGGGTAGGATAGTTCGATTCAACTCATAAGAATTTAGTTCAATTCCCAATTTGAATCATAAGTCACATTACAACTCGATTCCTACGAGCATGATCACGAGGATAGTGTAAAAGTAGCAATTCAACTAATGATTTCTAGAAAATTATAGAAAAACAATAGAAAAACAAAGGAAAGAACTTTCAATCTTACACCAGATCTTCTTCACTCTTCAAGAACAAGAAAGAATAGCATATTAGTTTCTTAGATTTTTTTTCAAGATTTTTCTTCCACCAAACAACCAACAACTATTAGATTATGGTTTCATTGTAAAGAACCAAGCTAGAAATAATAGATTCAAGCTCTAAAATCATTAGATAATCATGTAGGTTCATGAGTTGAATAGTAATGTGAATAGTAACTGTTAGCTTCAAAAATTCATAACTTTGATTTTACCCCATGAATCAACATAATTTTGGTATTGAATTAAAAAGGAAGAAGAGAGGAATTAATAGTAAAAATTTGAGAAATTATCATAAAAAAGTAAGTCATTTACTTGAAGAGAGAAAGAGATATAGTGAGAGAAAAAATGTAACTTAATGAAAAAGAAGAGTTGCATGGGTTGCAATCGGGTAAAGGTTGAAGAAGAAGTAGGAAGTTAGCCTTCAAGAGGCAAAATGAGAAAATTTGTATTGATTGACTTTTGACTTCAAGTTGACTTAATCTTTCTTTTAAAAACTTTTCCTATTTCCTAAACTTTGAATCCAAAATTAATATACTCATCGATTATCGGTGGCCATGAAATTTCAACATAAATTAGTTAAACTAATTACCTTCATAATGACTATAATTTTACACTCATTAGGTACCTATAGCCCTAGTTTTGATCTTTTCAAAGTTTTCTAGAAATTAAATTTTGAAAACACGAATTTTATTTTCAAAGCATCTAAAATGGAAATTTTGATCACCTAAGGATTTCTAGAATTCATCTTTTCAAATTTTTTTTGAAAAGCCACTTTATTACCAAAATTAACTTTAGAAAATTCAAAATATTACAACACATATAAATTTGTGCAAAATAACTAAGAAAAGATAAGCTACAAACTTTTAGAGAGAAGCCTAGAATCTTTGTCTTGGTAGGGCCATGAAGGATCGAATGTCTACACCATTGTTAAAAAATAGCAACATTATTATTATTATGTGCATGAATAACCCTAATGAGGTGGGGAGGTCTCTCAAAAATGTGGTGAAGCCACCAAACTTATCCCTACACATCATAAAACTATAGAGAAGAAAAAGAAATTAAAGAAACCAAAGATAAAACAAATAGAAAAGAAGGGTCCAACTTACCAGAATGAATCTCATAGTTATCTTCTTCCATTATTGTTGAAAGTGTGGGGCTTGCCTTCCTCTTTTTGAAGCTTAGCTAGTTGATCTAAAAGAGCTTGCAGAGTGCTTTCCTAATCAAAATCCATTAAATCTCAGATATGATCAAATAAGAACATCAAGAGGAAGAAACACATACCTGAAAAAAGGCTTTTAATTCTTTTAGCATTTAGAGTGAGGATGATTTAAGTGACAAGACTATCTATATTAGAGGAAAACTTCTTGAAAAGGTTTTCAATTTACAAAAGGCATAGTCATCAAGGTCTACAACCAGTGTTAAATGGTGTGAAACATAGTTTAAAAAAAAAACATAATAAAAAGAAAGCAAAATAGAAACCAAAAAAAAAAAAAAAAGAATGAAGGACATGTACAAAGTTTCAAATGTTCAAAAAAATTTAAGCAACCTATATAGGGGGCATAATAGCCAGGAAAACCATGGTAATGTTGAAGAAAAGTATCATAGTATGTCAAGAGGAAATAAAGGTCATTGGAACCCTTACTTCTTGGGATGCAAAGTGACTTATGAGAACAACATAATTTATTATCAAGGGAAAAATTTTTGCCACTGAACCATTTAATGCATAAGTATTACAAAAGGATAATTATGAAAGAATCCAATACTATAACATCCTAAATCTAGTCATCTATAAAGGTAAAAAGTTTCTTATATGGCCTTTTTAGTTGCTCTTTATACCTGGTCAACTACTCTTTGTACTTGGTTAGTCATTTATTGATCATCGCTTGACACGTTGCTACTTTCATGAGATACAATGGCTCCAAGTTTAAATCCTTAACATAACCAAAAGTGTGGTTTGCAACCTCCACACATAACTCTTTAGAAAAGCCTAATCAGTATAAACAATTTATATTGCCTCCATATGTAAAAAGTTCTTTTTAGGTACATTCACCTATGCTTTTATCTTGGTAAGACAAAAAGAACTTTACCAAAGATTTATATGCCAAGGCATCAATCCATGGAGCATTCCCCTTATGGGGGAGGATGAATTTAGGATACTTTTGAAGCATGACCTTTAGTATTGTGGCTTCCTTTTTGAAATCTTCTTTTGAGGAATGCAACTTGACTTAGACAACTAAAGAATCAAAATATTCTTTAGAAGTGTTTTCATCAGATAGAGGAATACCAAATGTACAATTTATGCTAGACCTATTTGTCTCCAATTTGATCCTAGAAATTGAGAACTTTGGACAGATGGTAGGAAACTTGAAGAAGGTAATGGCCTTGTCGTTAACTCTTATTTACTCCAATGTGTGATTACACTTACCAGACCTATCAATAAGAAGTTTAACCATTACCATACTGGGCCAATGTAAAGAAGATAGAATTAGGAGTGACTTTGCTCCCTTGTCTTTAGAAGGATCTTTAGAAGTATCTTTCTCAGCCTCATTATTTCCTTTCTCTCTCAAATCTCCATCATCTGAAGAAGTCATAGTATTTTCTACCAAAGGGCTTTTCCCTTTAGCACATAACCCTTTGAGTTTTTTTGTGAAGGGTTAGGAATGATGTTGGCATATGCTTAATGTGTAACCATAGAGTCCTCATTCTTTCCAACATTAGGATCCCTAAAATTAGGGTCCAAATTTGTTAACTAATGCTCATTCCTAAGATCTAAAGTAGCAAAAAAAAAGTAAACTAGCAAAAAATTTTTTCATTTATAAAGAAATAGAGGACATTCCAAGTGAACCCTTACCTATAGGATTGGCAAAGGATTCTGGCCTATCGGCCACTTCTAACTTGGGAGTCTTTTGATAAGTATTTTTTTTCTTTTCATTTGCCACCACCCAGAGTGAATGATCCAATGTCTACTCTTCTGTGTTATCCTTATTCAAACAAGAAGTATCATCATTAAAAAGATGATGATAGAAGGAATCATCAATTGAAGGAAATAGAGATAACTTTTAGTAAACAAATGATAGTACAAAAAGAGCACTAAGGAAGATGTGAAATTAGAACACTTAAATCCTAGGGGAAGGGTAGGAGTCTCATGCTAATAAAAAAGTATTTGTCTTTTGATTTGCTTTATTACGAGTCCTTGACTAGACCCCATCACAAAGCTAGTAGGAATATGCGAAAGCATTGCTCTTTCATAAACCCTAGAACTTTGTGGTTATTCATTGTCATTCTAGATACTTAATTCCTAAAGGTAAAAAATAGGGAAGTGAGAAATAAAAGATATCATAATGATAAAATTAGAATAGAAGAAGGCAACAAATGAATCTTCATGATCCATTTGATGAGTTTGTTAAGATCCTTTGTCTCCTCATGGGGATTTTCATCTCCCTCATGAGTCTCTCTATTTGGATCCTCAGCCTCCTTATAGGGATCCTTATCTTTCTCACAAGTCTTTTTGTTCTTGGTGGAATAGTGATAGGGACTTATGAAAGCAAACAAATTTGATGTAAGATTTGTTAATAAAACAAGAGTAATAGGGAAATCTAAAAAAACCTTGTTACTATCAGGGCTCATCAAATCTATAATCTATTCTTCAATCTTACTTTCTCCTTTGAGAATGTCTTCATATGAAAGCCTCAACCCTTTTGGTAATGGTTGACTTGAAGCATTCACTAAATGTTTGCCTAAGATAATTGATGGGCCTTCACTAGTATTCTCTTCCAAATACATTGATGTGTCTTTGGGTCTCTCTTCTCTCTTCTTTGATAGAAGGCTATAATATGAATCCTTTTTGAAAAGTGGTATTGTAGTTTAAAGGCCAAAACTACCTACACTATAAGTAGACATGGTAGCTTGCTGCTTGATAAACATTTCTAACTGAGACATAAGTCTCGTGTCTTTCATCAATTTCCTGAAGTCCTCAAACAAAAGCCATTCATGAATATACTCTGTACTATCGAAGGGGCAGCCCTAACTATAAGTTTAGTCATATCCAAACTAATTAGCAAAATAGTTAGGGTAATATCACACTAGGAAGAAGGCACTATGAACAAAATCAAAACTGTCTATAGGAATAAAACTAAAAAGGGCCATGGGAGACAAAATCAGTACCTAGTAGTCAAAATTCCGTTCTTTCTATACTTTAGAAAAGTTGTTATTGTCATCATCTATGTGCGAATTAGGGTAGAAATGGAAGAAGGATTCTTGCCAACAACTTCTTCCAAAGCCATTCTCGTATTAGATAAATCTAATCTCCATGACCAGAGTTGTAATTAACCTATTAGGGATTCTTTTTTATTTAGAGCATATTTTAGGAAGCATTCTAAGAGAAATAATTGAAGAAAAGTAGCATGTACAAAACTATTTATGGTGTAGTGGCCATCAGACTTAGCTATCTAGCCTTTCAATTAATCCAAGTGAAGGTATAACCTACCAAGACAGGCTTGAGCAAGCATAAACCACATCTTGAAGTAGCGTAGGATGCCATCAAGAAGAAACTCAAATTCGAGCTTTCAAAAGGAGGACCAAGAAAGATGTATTAGCCTAGCCAGTGAATAATGAAGGTTAGGAAGAAAAGATCCTCATCCTTGTTTTATCTTTCTTGGCTATTTGCCACTAAGTAGTTGTGTTCTCTCTCATCTTCACTTGGTCTTTTGTTAAATATGCCAAAGAAGTACTTGATCCCTTTGGCAAAAGTGGATGTATCTTTTGATGAAGACTTATTTGGCACTATCTTTTTATTTGCATTCAAATATTCTACTTGGTCACTAGAAGTTAGTAGCTTTGTAGCCATTTGGCCAAATTAGCGTGTGATCAAAAAATTCTACAGAAGTTTAGGCATGATTTCAAATAAAAGAAGCTCATAAATAATAAATACATCCTCTAGAATAGGGACAAACTCTCCCCACCTAGAGAAGAAAGAATAAGTGGTGTTATTTTAGTGCTTGATTAGACAAGAAAGATTGTCTATATTTTGCTTGACAGATAAACCTATTGAAATATGAACAGCCTAAGATCTTTACTTATTCTATCTTCATCTTATAGTCTTCATTAGCCAAGATAGGCTCAGTCCATATATTAAAGCCAATTTTCAACTAGGGTTTCAAAACAAATCTCAAAATACTAAAAGAAAATTCTATATGCCAATCATATCAACAAGCATAAGTTATTGAAGTCCAGGACATTAGGAAGCTCACTCTCAGGGTAGAAAGCCTTTAAGCTCTTGGGATATGCCTCCTAATCAAATGGTGGCTTAGTGAAACTTACAAGAATAGAATCATACATATCTCCATAAGATATTCCCTCCAATAATTGTTTCCCTTTAGTAATAATCACAGATGAATGAACCCTATCAGGATGCACCAACATTGCAAGTAGAGTTTTCTCCACTTTAGCATTAATGGAAGAAGAACAATCCTTTGATCTTTTCTTTGATGTTGTCATCTTTATTGGAGCCATGGGAGAATGAAGGATTAAATAAATCACATACTAATTAACGAATATAGAAATCTAAAAGAACATAAAGAACCTTTACTAAGAAGAAATGGAAACAACACTCCAAACAAAGAGGCATCATAATAATTAAGCATTAAATAAAGGTTAGTGTGACAACCTTTATGACATCATCAGCTAACTCAAAAGTCACTTTAGAATGAAGTGTCATTCAAAATCAAACCATGAGATGGTATGAAGTCACATAATGTGTCAAAAGTTAATTTGTGTGCGGATATGCGGTCAAGGCATGTTAAGGAACATAACAGTCTAATGAATATTTCCTTTTAACTAATAGGGAACCTAGGCAAGTATAAACCCACAAGACAAGACGAGGTGCAAAGTGCATAAGTATCCGCTTTAAAAAATTCATGGACTCTTATGCAAAAGGCCTATTATGAATAATAAGAAAGAAAGTATGATGAGATAAGAAGTTAAAAAGCTTACCTCAAAATGGAGAAACATGAAATCATTTATTATCATGGAGCCTTTGGTCTTTAGAAATAGCAAGTCACAAAAGAGGCATTGACATGAAAAGGTAAAATATTATTTGTATTCAAAGGTTGTAACTTAATGGAAATAATGCAAAGATATAATGACATTACTCCTACATGTCTGTAATCTTCTTGTCCTTTTCCTTTAAATAACTACTAATCTCTGCCAATCGTCTATAGGCATGCTCTTGGTACCGTGCCACCTCCGCCAAACAATTCTCATAATATTTCCTCTTCTCCAATGTTAACTTAAAGCCATTTCTATAATGAAAAAGAAGAGACTCTAGGTTGTGAAGCATCCATATCATATCAAATCCTATATGGTCTAATAAGGCATACATTTTGGCTCCTTCTTGTTTGATACCATTTCCACATATATATATATATTCCTAAGTTAAGCCATCTCCTCTTTCTATCCCTAAAAAATAACTCTATAATCTACATTGTCACAAGAGTATATTCATTAAGCCTTTTGTCTCTATTGACGAGAAAAAAATCTATGAGAAAATAGCATACCATGGCAACAAGCCACTCTCTAACATCTATACTTGGAAGCACTAGGATTGAAAAATGTATGAGAACTTATTTCAGAGCCATTGCATCCTTATCATTGAAATCCTTATGAAGTCTATGAATCTTCATCACTAAAGAACAATAACACTATTCTGTCACATCCTTATCTTTTAAAGAAATCCTAAATCATGGGTTGAAGAGAGCTCAAGGTAAAAAGGAACCACTTGAGGAGAATGTGGCTCCCATAGGAATAAGCCTCCTAGAGTAGCTAAATCTTCTTCTTATTTTCTTTGAGTAGAACACTCTCCTTCAATTATACCACCCATCCCTTGATGCTGCTTGGATCTACCATGCTTGACCATTTTCTTTATAGTTTCCTCTTATTGTTGCATGACTTCTTCATTCCTTGGTAAGGCAGAAGCAATGTTTAAAATTGAAAGAAGCTTTGAAGAAGATGTCATATTTAATTAAGGAGTTACCACTTGACCTTTACTGATCTTTGATTACAAAACCTCTATTTGTTAATTTAATACTCTATACTCAACTTCCTTACTCACCTCTACAACATTAAATAGAAGAAAGGGTCATTAAGATAAAAAATTTGAAACAAAAAAGAAAAGTAGGGTTCAATGTATACCAGGGGATAAAGAAAGTAAAATCCTTGAACCAGATGGCTTGACTAGACTCACATTCAAATTGTTCACATCTAAAAAGAGCACAAGTGTTAGAATTTAAAAGAAAGAAGAATTGCTTAGGAGAAATACCTAACCTATGCACTTAATTTACCTTCTTAAAGCTCATCACCTAACTCATGGAGAACTTCACCTCCCACATTGTTAGCCTCATCATCAGATGGTCCTTTGCTGTCACTTCCTAATTTGTTATCTTAATGTGAAAGAGCTTCTTCCTTTGTATCTTTATCTAAAGTACCAAAAAAATGTGTTCTCAACTTCTTTGGAGTAGGTTGTTCTATTGATGTTTCTTATAAAGGCCTCTTACCCAGAGACTCTAAAAGGGAAGAGAAAGCTTTCTTTATAGTAGGATTCACTTGGGAAAAAGACTTATAAAAAATCTTAATACTAATTTCTTTCTTCTTTGATAAAGTGTTTTTCTTTTTCTGAGCACCTTTTTGGCCATACTTTTGGGTGACACCATGCATTGGTGCCTTTGATTACCTTCTTACTTGGCAGGAAACCATACAGGGGTTCTATCTTTATGATGGAGCTTTGACCCAAATGGCTAGAAGACCTTCAATAAACTTACAAATGAGCTCATGCCACTCTCAGAACTTATTCTCCCAAGCCTTAGTCACATAACCACTTCTATACTCCAATAGGAAATTAACATTTGCAATCAAACCCATTTGCTTTGTTCCATTACTAAAACCATCAAAAGTGAACCAAGTCTCTGCTTGATTAACATTGTCTAGCATTTATCTTTAATGCTTTGGTTAGTTGAATCCAAACTGCCTACAGATCTTATTTGAGCGATAATAAGGAAAAAAGAAAGCATTTATGCTTTAATAAGACTGATTATAGGAAGAAAGTCTGACAAGGTCTAAGGAGTCAAAATTAGGATCCATCTATCGAAATTTCCCTTCCTCCCTTACCATGTATGAATCTTCATCATCCTTGTTCAAATGAATAAAGGCATTGTGGTCAATACTCAAGCAGTTTTAAGATATATTAGGCTTTTTATACTCATGGCATCTGTGATAGTAAGGCCTGAAACAAAAATGTGAAGGAAAATAAGAAATCTCACTCAAATCACTTTGCTTAGTTACTTGACTGCACCATCGAGGCCAAAGATGAAGAGTTGAAAGAAAGTAGCGTCTACATAACTATTCACCATATATTACTAGTTAGATCGAGCTAACTACCCTTTAAGTTGGTCTAAACGAAGACATAAATCACCTAAATAAGCAAGAGCCAATTCCAATTGTGTTCTTGTTATAATGATAGACATGAGAAGGAAAAGGCCTTGGTTAAAGCTCTTAAAGGGAGGACTAAGAAATACACATTGGTAAAGCTAATGAGTGATTAATGTAAAGAGGAACAAATCACTTTCAGTATTGATTCTACTATTAGGTAGCAAATGTTATTAAGACTTCCCACTATCAAACTTCTCCTTCACCACGATACCAAAGAAGTAGCATTCCCGCCTAACAAAAGTTGACTTATTATTGGACTTCACCACCTTGTTCTCCTTCTCAAATACTTCATTTGACCATATGAAGTAAACCATTTATGAAGTCTTTCAACAACATTGACAATGTCATAAAAAATCTTCGTCTTTGAAATTTCATGTTCTTTGAAAAGTGGCAAGTCGTATAGCATGAAGACATCCTCGAGTATGGAGAGTGAATTCACCTCAGCTTGAGAAGAAAGTATATGTGGCACTAACATATTACTAAACAAAATAATTCAAATCATCAGTGTTATGCTTGATAGAAAAGATAGAGGAAATTGTTACAGCCTCCAAAACTCATGCTTGGTTAAGAATATGATGATATTCATCTTCCCTCAAATTTTCATCAAACCATAAAGCAAAACTATCAACAATTGAGATCTCATAATAAATTTTATAGTTCCAAAGGAAAAGTCTCCTTTGGCTGAGTTAGATAGCAAGAATGAAGGGTAGAAATCTACGTGGGGTCTCTCTGGGCTAGTTTCATCAAAGAAAAGCATAGGCTCACCATGAACCAAGAATTTAGTTAGCCTTGCGCTCCAAAACTCATGAGAAACTTCCTCTTTCACAATTATTGGAGGATCAATGGTCTTCATCATCATCTTGAAGAAGAAGAAGAATAAGAAGAGACACATTTCCCCTTTCTTATAGTTTTTCTAGCAGTAATCTTTTAGGATAGAGCTTAGGGTTTGAAAAAGGATGAGGTTAACATAAATTTCTTAGCAAATGATTGAATGAAACATAAGGAATCCTCTTATAAGTAGACAATAAGATTAGGAACTTTCAAAAAAAGAAAGAATTTCACCATTATGCCTATTAAAGCAAATAACTACTAATAAATATAGGGTTGAAGCCTAACATGACAACCAAAGCCCAACTCAGCAGGTTAGCTAAAGGCTTTAAGTGAGTTAAAACTGCATTTTGTCACTCTATGCTTCTATAAAAGGAAAAATGTGAGTATAATTTGATTCTTGAATATTTCTTTTTCTCATTTGAATTCTCTCTAGCTTCAACATTGAAGGGGCTTTAATGGTCACTATCATTTAAGCCCTTGTGTAAGTGAGTTTTAGTCATCGCATTCAACTACCAAAAATTAGAGCTTTCTTAAATATATGTTGTCCACAGTTTGATAAACTATGCAAAATCTATATTGTACTTATAAACTATGATAATTCTATTTGAAATTCTTAGAATTGCCATTTACAATTGTTAGCCTAGGTTACCCTAGCTATATATATTTCTTAGTTTTGATGTTGAAAAATAATTTTAATCAAATCATCCATATTACTATTTGATATTATATTTCACTGCTTATTTTAATTTGTTTTGCAAGTTTCAAAGTACATTTGTGATTCAAGAGATTTTACATTAGAATTAGGAATTATTTTATTTTTATAGGATCTCTTATAAATGAATTTCAAAAGAAGTTTGATTCAAACAAATATTTTCAAAATGAGATAGAAACACCACTTAAAGAAAGTACATATTTTATAAAAACTATTTTACACATTACGAATTTATTCATGTTTGAAAACCTATACGAATTGATTCATCAAGAACAATTTTCAAAATTTTTAAATTAAAGGTTGAAATTTTTCTCTGAATCGATTTAGTAATCAATTCACTAACTAAAAATTAGTTATTCTATTACAGTTCACTACAGTAGTTATAAAAACCTAACTACCATTCAGTTTTCATAACTTCTTCATGATTTTCTTTCTCCTTCAAGTGTGAAAATCTTTGGCAAAAGTGCTAAAATAGATTTCTCTACCTCACAAGTTTTCCAGATCAAATTGAGTGATTTTTGAATCAAACATCTATTGATATTCATCTTAGTTGTTTGAGATTTTATCTCAAATCTCTGGTATTCTATTTTACTTAGAAATCTTATATAGGCTAGCAAGAGCCTATTATAATTCTTATGTTTGTTTTTAGCTTTAGAAGAGCCTGATTTTCAAATCTTCTAGGTTAGTAGAATTCTTGTAATTCTTGTGTTGAAAACTGGCATTTCAAGAGCCTGGTTAAATTCTAATGTTTTCTTTTTGATTAATTGAAGTGGCAATTTGTTTGAAGATTATCTAGTGGAGTAGACTTGAATTGTGGTTTCAATTCAAGTTGAGCTACTTTAAAAACTTGTGTCTTTTTAGTTTTCTACTCCTACATTCATAATCTTGTTACACACTATTGATTTTTTTGTTTGCATATTTACCAATTAATACTTTGTTGTGCCTCTTGATTAAAAGAATAAATCACAATTTCTATTAAGATTAAAAAGTAGAATTTATTGCATATAAAGGAGTATACAAATTTCCCTAAAGGAATAAGGGCAAGATCTTATTTTTGCAATTTATTTTCTAATTCTTGGGACTTGACAACAATAAGACTACTCTGCAAAAGGTTCATCAATCTTCTGAAGCTCTGTATCTTCATCTTATTATTGTAGCCTCAATCTGATCTCTTAAACTTGAACCTTGTTGACAGTCAAATTCAATCAACCAAAAAGTTTAGAAATCCTAAACTATAGATTGAATGTAAACATAGAGAGGGAGGAAGAATAGGGAGACACTAGGAGATTTTTAATGTGGTTATACTAAAGTCACATACAATAATAAACAATCAGTTTGACCCCTATATCCACAACTTTTATTACTCTTTTGCTGAGTATTTTGTATTTGATAACTGATTGTTTATCTATTGTATGTCCCTTGTATAATGATTTTAACCCCTATTTATAGTGGTTAGGGTGTTATAGTTTGAATGTGAATCTATAACAAATAAATATCGTGACTTGATTAGGATTACATAATGGATAAGGATTGATGGTTATAACGGATTCCCATTTAGAAAACTGAACAGATTCTCTTGGATTGATAATTGGGGATGCGTGTTTAGATTTATAAATTGAGCCTTGCTCTCAACGACTTGAGACCCATGTGGACCAGTGACCTGAGCTCACATTTAGTGACCTAATATCTTGGTCCAGTGGCCTCAATCCTAGATTACTTGGGCCCTTATCAACTGAGTTTGTCAATTGGGCTTCTACTAGCTTATTTGCGTGGTTCCAAATAATACCCACAACATTAGCCTCCAGCTTTCAATGCGATCTATGGACTGGGAGTTGTAGTTCACTGGTAAATGCTAGCAGCTACGATCTACTATACCGTCATTTGGACTGTTGTCCTATTATTTCATCTACACCAGCTCATGCCATCATTACTGCATTCAATGTGTGCATTTCCTATAGCCATAATTGTAGTAGTGATAAAGCTTTGTTGTTCACTGGACTGTCAAATCAAAGGTAGTTGGCCAGTCTCTAGATCTATTGATAAAGTTAGGCAAGTCATATAAGGTGTGAAAAAACCTTTTTTCCTATTTCTTAGATTGACCTGATAAGCCCATTAGTCAAGCTCCCCATGCTTTTGATGGTTTGGGTCTTTGATGTGGTGCTATGAGGTGTGTATAGCCTGCGACATAGGAAGTTCCCATGGACAATCCTTTATGGTGATGCTGGTGAGTTTAGTTCTTTCACCTTGATTCTTTTGTTTCTTTGTAAAGTGACTGAAACGTTTGGTTTCTCAGTATGCACTAAGGGCAATGAAGCTGAAGGATGAGCTCTTATCTTAAGAGGACGTGAAGGAGCTTGATAGTAGCCTAATCGAAGACCAAATTGACGATCCCAATAAAGAAATTAAGATTGCAAAAATAAATAGATCTTACTCTTTTCTCATTGGAGAATTGTATACACCAGTACCAAAAATTAATTATTCTTTTGATGAGATATGCAGAAAATCGATAACCAGTAAATGTGAAGGTGATAAAGTTTAAAGATTAACAATAAGAGCAATTAATATGTAAATAGTAGAAGAAAATTGAAGACACAGGTTTTTAAAGTGGTTCAACTTAAATTAAAATCACAATTCAAGTCTACTCCACTTGATTTTTCTCAACCAAAAGACCTCTTGTATTAAACACAAAAATTATCAAGATTAAGAGGCTCCTAAAATGTCAGTCTTTACAACAAACACACAAGAAATTAACAAGCTTCTTGCTAGCCTAGAAGAATTAACACAAGTTTTTCTAAACCTATACAGATTTCTAACACCTAGAAACCTCAAATAAAAGAAATAGAATAAGAAAGGGAATTGAGAATACAATACCAATGTTTGAGATGAATATCTCAAACAAACTACAAGAATCTCAAGTAATCTTTGATCTAACAAGCTTAAAGAGATCTCAGAGAATTGATGAAATAGAGAGAAAATCGTATTTAGCTCTTTGTCAAATGTTTTCGTATTGAATTGTAAAGAAAAACTATTTTCTTCATGCATCAGTATGACTTTGATTGCCATATGAACTTTTGCATCGGTGTAAAAAAAGTTTTATAAAGAGTTGTTTTCTTCAAAGAGTTTTTCTACTTCATTATTTAGTTAAAAGCATTTGGATCAAACATCATTTGCGCTTATTTATAAAAGATCCTATCAAAGAAATAAATCCTAAAAACTAATCTTGGATCTCTTGAATCTTGCATCACATATCTTTTGAACCTACAAAATAAAACAAAAACACTAAAATATATTGTTAGATAATTTTTTTTCAACATTAAAACTAAGGAAAATATGTATCTTAGAATAGTCTTGGCTAACACAAATAATAGGCAACTTGCTTACCTCATATGTAAATCTTCTAGTTCACTGGGGTTCAGCTTCTAGAAGCTAGCCTTCCTTTTAAGACATGATAAATGTAGGCTTATTTTAATCTATATTTTTTGAAACTTCATATGTATCTTCACCTCACCAAGCAATATTTTTAATGAATTTTTCATATTTCCTTGCTTTTTCAAGTGCGTCATTTTGGATGTTCTATATATCATAGAAGATAACATGTAGATTGACATGAATAAACTCTTGCAAATCATAGCTTAATAAATATTAGCTAAGTTAAATACCCAATTAGTCACATTAATGCTTCTCAGCTTACAAACTATGACTTTGTAAATATGTCAATTTGAATGCCCAATAGGTAGCATGAAAGTTGTGCCTCAACTAGCACGAGTGGGGTGCCCAATAGGTTGTATGAGAGCTACGCCTCAGCTAGCATGAGTGAAGTGCCCAATGGGTCACATGAGAGTTGTGCCTCAACTTGCATGAGTTGAGTGCCTAGTAGGTCACATTTAACACAAGTAGGTCACATGAATATGGTGCCGAGTAGTAGGTTGCATGAATACGGTGCCGAGTAGTAGGTTGCATGAATACAGTGCCAAGTAGTAGGCCAAATGAATGCAGTGCCAAGTTGTAGTTCACATGAATGTGGTACCGTGTAGTAGGTTGCATGAATGTGGTCTAGCTAGCAATCTGGTTAGCTAGGTAAGTCGCGCCACAATAATTATGTTACTCAGTAGGTTATGCCATAACACACTACAGTGACCCAGCAATGGTGTTACTCAATGGGTTATGCCATAGTAATCATGTTGCTCAGTTGGTCATACCACAACAATCAGTGGGTCGCACCATAGTAATCATATTGCTCAGTGGGTCATGTCATAGCAATCATGTTGCTCAGTGGGTCACGCTACAGCAATCATGTTGCTCAGTGGGTCATGCCACAATAATTGTGTTGCTCAATTGGTCGTGCTATAGCAATCGTGTTGCTCAGTAGGTTGTGCTACAACAATCATGTTGCTCAGTTGGTCATGCCATAGCAATTATGATGCTTAGTGGGTTGTGCTACAATAATTATGTTGCTCAATTGGTCGTGCCATAGCAATTGTGATGCTTAGTAGGTTGTGCTACAATAATCATGTTGCTCAATTGGTCGCGCCACAACAATCATGCTGCTCAGTGGGTCACACCATAGCAATTATGTTAGTCAGTGGGTCATGCCACAGTAATCATGTTGCTCAATGGGTCATGCCACAATAATCATGTTGCTTAATGGGGCATGCCACAACAATCGTGTTACTTAGTGGGGTACATCATAGCAATCATGTTGCTCAATAGGTTACGCCACAATAATCATGTTGCTCAGTAGGTCATGCCATAGCAATTGTGTTGCTCAATAGGTCACACCATAATAATCGTTTTGCCCAGTGAGTCGCATGGATAGGCTTCAGCTTGTATGCGTCTGAGTGCCTATGTAGGTCACATGGATGCAACTCAGCTAGCACGTTATGACTTTGTCAAATTTGAGAATAGCTTGATTCTTGTATGATCAGGATTAGAAGGGTGAGTGCTTACTTTTGGATTAGAAGGGTGATTGTTCACTTTTGGTATAATATTTTGTTGAAAATTTGTTCAAAAATAAACACCGATACAAAAATTTCAGGAAAGACATGGGTGCTTGAATAACATTACAAAATTAAAATATGGTTCTCATTGTACATGCTTACTCTTGGTCAGGATCCCATTGGGGTTGCAGAGGTTGCTATTCCATAGGTCATACCATATAGTCTTTCAAGTGACCTCTCTTAATCAGATCCCCGATCATGTCTTTAAGCACCCAGCACTCCGAAGTATTGTGTCCAACCTCATCATGATAGGCACAAAACTTATCTCTATTGTTCTTGAGCCTTTTAGGAGTCTTTAGGGGTTTGGGCTTTTCGATCTGTTGCAAAGATCCTATCTTAAGTATCCGATAGGACACTATAGCTATCATGGTGACCTTGATGCTAAGGTCGTTTACTCCTGGCCTTTTTTACAGCCTGGCTATCAGAGTCATCCTTCTAACTCTCTTTGTTGTTTTTTCCTTTGTTCCTTATTTTATTCTGGTTGAACTATTTTCCTCATCCTTCTGATCAGACTTCTTAGGGCCAAATGTTTCCTCCCACTTGATCTCTTTGGTAGCTTGTTCATAAAATTTACCCAGGTCCCTTACTGGAGACTTGTATATGTTATCATATAACTTACCATCCTTGTGAAGTCTTGTTGGATCATCGTCAAAATGCTTTCATCTGAGGGATTCTCCATATTGCTAACCTTACGCCCAAACCGAGTGATACAGTCCTTTAGTGATTCATTTTTCTATTGAAAAACTGTCGCGAGATGGCAAGATGGTGCAAGCTGCCTTCTTAGCACCTTATATTGGTTAATGAATATCTTCTAGCATTCTTCCTAATTGTGAATACTGCAAGCTGAGAGGCTCTTGAGCCATGTCCGAGGTATGTCTCCAAGGGTGGCTAGGAAATACAACATCTGACTAATGGATTGGTTGTCTGAAGATCCATTTGTGTATTGAATGTATTCAGATGGTCATATAGGTCACTATCCCCATTGTATTGCGAGATGGTGGGAATCTTGAACCTATGAGGGAAAGGCTCCATCTTGATCTCTCTAGTGAATGGGGTCCTTTCCTCATAACAATCTTGGCAGTCCTAAGCTTGAGGATGTTGTTCTAACTACTCTACCCGCTGAAGCAGCTCCTTAACCATATGGCCCTGAGCCTTAGATAAATGGCTAGAAGATCATCAACTCATCTTCTTATTGTGGGGTGGTGATATGATGTTTTGTGTTTTCTTTGCTCATGGCTTGACAAGTTTTGAATTGAAGCATATCTCTGATTGGTCTTGTTTAAGCCTTTAGTTTGACGTGAGCCCCAAAGTCACTAATGATCTCCTTCATCATCACCAACCTGGTAGACCTCTGACCTTGTCTATAAGTTAGTGGAACAAGCTGAATAAGTGTGCTAAAGTACTTCTCTAGTTAGCCTCTTCTCCTAAGTTTCTTCTTGTGGCTGTTGGAGAGCTTCTCTCTGTGTAACACCCCCTTCTGTTCTCATGGGCCCTGGGCTTGTGCTTGAGTCAATGCTCTAATCACCTCAGCCAAATCTCTCATTGTGTTCTCAAGTATTTCATAATCCTAATGCCACGCTTGTACTCCATCAACCCTAGAAACAATAGTAGTAGGTTGGCGAGGGGCCATTGGGGGCATGCTAGTGGTAACGCTTATGGGGGGGACGGTGAAAGTGCCTACCACAAGAAGAACTGGGTCCCTCTGTTGTTCCATGTAACCATCAGGCTGCTAAACTGTAGTGTCTGAACTCCTAGTGGTTCTTCCTCTAACTATTGAAAAATTAAGGAGAATGCAGTTTAGGGCCCTTCCTCTAGTGCCAAAATGTTAATAGTTGAATCTGGTTATCCAAAAAATTTAGAAACCCTAAACTGCAGATTGAATGTAAACACAGAGAGAGATAGAGAGGAAGAATAGGAAGACACCAAGATGTTTTTAATGTGGTTCAGCTAAAGTCAGTTTGACCCCTACGTCCATGGCTTTTATTACTTTTTTGCTAAGTATTTTGTATCTAATGATTAATTATTTATCTATTGTATGTTCCTTGTACAATAATTTTAACCCTTATTTATAATAGTTGGGGTGTTACAATTTGAATGTAAATCTAAAATAGATAAGCATCATGACTTGATTAGGATTACATAATGGATAAGAATTGATGGTTATAATAGATTCCCATTAAGATAGGAAACTGAACAGATTCTCTTGGATTAATGGTTAAAGATGCATGCTTGGATCTGCGAGCTGAGCCTTGCTCTCAATGACCTGAGACCCGTGTTGACTAGTGACCTAAGCTTGCATTTGTTGACCTAATGTCTTAGTCCATTAGCCTCAATCCTAGATGAGCCAGGCCTTTATCAGCTGAGCTTGTCCATTAGGCTTTTACCAGCTTATTTGTGTAGTTCCAAATAATACCCATAGCAAACCTTAAGGGATTTGAGCCTTTGGTTTATCTCATTGTCTCTTTTGTGGCTTTCTTCTTCTAAATGAGACATCCTTTCTTCCATAAGGTCAATGTTACTTAGACAATTTGAAGAAAGATTCTTCATTTGTTGGTTGAGTTGCCTTTACTGGTGATTTGTCCTTGTGCTTTACTGTGAGCTTTATTTTCTTTACCATTTGTGTTGAAGTTTTTGAAGTTAGGGTTTTTAGGGTTTGATTTGGGGTTTTTTTGATTTTGATTGTTTTTGACAAAATTAATTGGTTAAAAATGTTTGAAATGGTGTTTCTAATGTTTCTATAGAAGAAAATTAGGAAACAAATGTGTTGAGGCACAAGATTTGAGAGTTTTTGGTGAGAAAAGTTGAGAGTTTTGGTTGAGGGCTTGAAGGAGAACTGTGAAATGAGTTTAGCATAAGTTTGAGTATATATAATATTATGCCTTGAATCGATTTGTGAATCGATTTAAAAAGAAAAAACTTAAGTAGGAATCGATTCGAGTTTAAATTCACTCATTAAGATTCATAGGTTAATCAATTACTGAATTGATTCATATATGAGTAGATTTTCAACGAATCAATTAGGAAATCGATTCATCTAGATATTTTTAGAAAAATTTTAGAAATTTGAGTCTTCCCAAAACTTTGTAAAATCTAGTGAATTGATTCTCAATGTCTATTGTTCAAGAAGTGAATCAATTATAGAATCAATTCAAAAACTCATGAAAAATCTTGATAAATGCAAACCAATTACTGAATCAATTTAGGAAATCCTAAGTTCAGTTTTTCTAAATTTTGTTTTTCTAATAGTTTTCCTAATCATTTAAATAGCAAGTTATCATCTTAAAATCACTTGAAAATCTCAAATTCTCTCTATGTACCTATAAAACAAACTCAGCAACATCTTCGATTATTAAGTTAGTAATTATAATATACAAATCAAATATGAGGGAAAAAAGAAAAAAAATGACAACTTACTAAAGTTTTTAAGGGATTATCAATATTTTTCGTGTGGTGAGTGCAACTTTTGTCCTACATCATAAGTTGCTTTCTTTTCTCCTTCACAAACCTACAAAGCTAAAATTAAACTTGCTTGGCTGGTACCTAGTAAGTTTTGGTCCAGATTTGTTAGTAGACACAATAGAAACTTTCTTAACAGAAGATGATTTAGGTAACCACGCAAGTTTCTCATTTGATTTGAAAAAATATGTTCCATTCCTAAATGGACAGTCTCTAATGTGATGTCCTTGATGATTATAGTAATAACAGATGATATAAGCAAAATTCCATCTCTTATGTTTCTTATAATGCTACTATCTGTATCCTAAGCTAACTTTATTTTGAAAACTTTCTTGATTTTCCAGCATGCCATTTAGTTTCACATTGCTTTTAACAAATCCTTGTAAAGCCTTGTTTAGCTTCTCTATTTCTAATTTATAAGACTCACAATGTTCACATGCTTTAGTTTTACTTACTAATTTTTCAACTAAAATATTTAAGTCAGCATTTTCTTTTTCAATTTGCTCAATCTTTTTAACCAAATTCTCATTCTAACTTTTTAATTTCTTTATCTCCTTATTGGCTTTAGTCAAGGCTTCATAAATCTCTTCA
>JANHAO010005382.1:0-22705 GCA_026873985.1 Saraca asoca | reverse complement strand
ATTAAAGAGTTTATATGGTCTCAAGCAAGCATCGAGGCAATGGTACTCTAAACTTTCTCAATCATTACTTGCATCTAGTTTTTCATAATCAAAGGTTGATTATAGCCTCTTCACAAAGGAAAATAATGATTTTTTCACAGCTTTACTAGTGTATATCAATGACATACTTGTGGCCACCAATGACATTAATTCTGTCAGCCATTTGAAAGTCTTTCTTGACAGCAAATTTAAGATAAAGGACCTTGGCCCTTTGAGGTATTTTCTTGGCATTGAGATTGCCTACACCTCTAAAGGTATCTTTTTATGTCAAAGAAAGTACACTTCAAACATTTTAGCTGATTCTGGAAATTTGGGCAACAAATCGACTAAGGTTCCCATGGACCAAAACCTCAAGTTTACTCAATCCTGTGGCCAACCTTTAACAGACTCGAGTATGTATAGAAGATTGATTGGTCATCTTCTCTATCTTATAATTACTCGACCTGACATCTGTTACAGTGTGTAAACTGAGTCAATTTATGGCTGCCCCCACTGATATTCATCTCTGTGCTACTCAGAAAATTCTCAAGTATCTAAAAGCTACACTGGGTCAAGGAATACTTCTAACCAGCTCCTCCTCCCTTCAACTCATTGCTTTTTGTAACTTGGATTAGGCCTCCTGTCCTGACACCATATGCTCAATCACTGGGTACTGCATCTTCCTTGGTTCATCATTGATTTCATGGAAATCGAAGAAGCAGCCCATTGTTTCTTGATCCTCAGTCGAGGCTGAGTATCGATCGATGGCAGCTACATGTTATGAGCTTACCTGGCTGCGTTTTCTACTTTTTTCTCTCTAGATTTCTCATCCTCAAGCCGTTGGCTTGTACTGTGATAATCAGGTTGCTATCCGTATTGCTGCCAACCCCATCTTCCACGAGAGGATGAAACACATCGAGCTTGATTGTCACTTGATGTATGACAAGATTCAAGAGGGTAGCATCAAAACTTTTTATGTTCCAACCTCCAAAGTGTTGGCTGATCTTTTGACTAAAGCTTTGCCCTCTGTTGTTTTTCATTCTCACTTATCCAAGGTGAGAGTTCTCAACCTTCATTCTCCATCTTGCGGGGGGTATTAGAGCATAATACACCACATTCAAATAAAGGGAACATGTCTATTATTGAAGAAGGATGATTTTATTCATGTTATTTCTTTTCTATTATTTATTTCTATTTGCTGAGCTGTATAGAGGGACAATAATATATTTTCCCTTTTATAGGTTGTTAAAAGATTTCTTTATAATAATATATAGACGATTGTATATAGTTTTATTTTTAATCAATAAGAGAACATTTTTCTCTCTATTTTTCTGGATGATTCTTTACTATTCTTCATTTTCTTACACCGTTTTATATGAAGAGTTATCAAAAAAATTAATAAAAAAATTTAACATGTGATTACCAATACCCCAAAAGATAACTTGGTACGTGAAAGTTTATTAGAAGTTACAAAGATTACTGTTAAAAATGTTTCACCCTTATTTACCAACAACTTCCTATACAAAACCAAGAAACAATCAGATTGAAATAGAATGAGGAACAAGAAAAAGTAAAAGTAAAAAAGAAAAAAAAAGGGGGGGGGGGAAGTTACAGTATTGTCAAAAATAGCCTTTTTTTTTGCATTAAAAAATAATTTATTTCTTTTTGCCATTAAAAAAATAGTTTAGTGGAAACCAAGAAATACGACAAAAATAAGAATCCTAAACTTTCAGTCCTTTTTCCCAAATAATCGAACTGACAAATCTCTGACTTATTTCTATTAATTTAATTTTTTTATTTAATGAGAACTGACTCTTTCACAGGTTTCAGTGAGTTGCACCTACTTGGAATTGAATTTCTTTATTCAAAAACAAACAAACGCCTCTGATGTCTCTGACCCGATAGTTTAGTCACAAAATCTGCGTGTGCTCTACCTTGTTGCTTACTCTCTCTCTTTATTAGAACTTGAAACCATTTTGCATTGATAGAGCAAAAAGAGGAAGAAAGTTAGCAAAAAAGAGGAAAACTGTCTGCAGTATCCTAGGCTCCCCTTTTTTTCTTCAGTTTCTACTTTTATTCAATCTAAATCTATCCTTTTTATTTATTGCTGGCCCCAACTTTTTCTTCAACTTTTTTTTTTCAAAAAAATCATATTTATATATATTTATGCAGACCAGACCACCCACCACCCAGCATTAGCACAATCAATTCACCATCCATCATAAAAAACAGTTCTCTTGTTCCTCAAAACAATAGCATACCCAAGAATCCGCCGCAAGACCATCACATGCCCTTCTGCTCTGATCTCCATTTAAGCTCTGCGTTTCAGCTTTCTGGCTTCTAGTTGATGAAGGTGATGGGAGTTTTTAGGAGTTGTGAAAGTTACTAGCTTTGATCTGTTTGAGACTTGATTTTGGTTAATCAGAACTGGGAGAGATTTATTGTTCATATGGCGATTCAAGCGCAGTTGTATCAGAACAATATCGGGTTTCCATCTTGTGGACATGATATGATGATGGAGAATAATTGTGTTAATGGCGTTTTAGCTCCTTCCTGTTTCAATTCTCAACAGAAACATCATCAACAACAACAATTAGAACAACGTTTGCGGGAATTGTACTATGAGAGGCAGAGAAATCCGAACATGATTATTAACAATGGCTTTTGCGGCAACAATAATCCTTCAGTACCAAATTCTCAAAGCTTGGCTGTCCAATTTGAGAATCAAAGACAAGAAATTGATCAGTACATCACATTACAGGTTCGGATTCTGATACTGTTGCTTCATAATTTATAACATTACTTGTTCTTTCTAAGGTTGTACTGAAATTCATTGTTAATTTTGTATAAATTACAGAACGAGAAATTGAGGTTTATGTTGCAAGAGCAGAGGAAGCAGCAAGTGCTTACATTGCTGAAGAAAGCAGAATCGGACACGGTTTATCTGCTAAGGCAAAAGGACGAAGAATTAGAAAAAGCAGAAACGAAAAAGGTCGAATTAGAAGATTTTCTGAGAAAACTAGAAGCAGAGAATCAGGCATGGCAGAGATTGGCTCAGGAAAAAGAGGCCATGGTTTTATCGCTTTATAACACACTGGAGCAGATGAAGGAAAGAGCTTGTTACAGCTTCAACAATGGCGGATCGGCGGAGGATGCACAATCCTGCTGTGACGAAAGCGGAGAAGTGGATGAATGTGAAAGAACAGAGGAAAACAGGAACGATAGTGTGGAACAGACTTCGAGAAAGATGATGATGTTGTGCAAAGGCTGTAATTCTCGGAAATCGTGCTTTCTGTTTCTCCCTTGCAGGCACCTTTGTTCATGCAAAGCTTGTGAGGGTTTTCTCGAGGCTTGTCCTGTCTGCAGAGCGCCTAAGAAGGCTAGCATAGAGACTTTGATTTGATTTTCCAGGCTAGTTTTCCGGGAAAAGAAAAGTAAATAGACAAAAGGAAAATTAGGAAGAGAAAGTTAGAGATTGCTTAGGACTTGAAAGTTGAATCCTCTGGAACATAGCCCATTTCGATGCAATGCATGAACCGTTTCTCTATTAACTTTTGGTTTTCTTAGTCTTTTTTTTGGGTTTTTGTGTTTATATTGAATTGAATTTGTGCTCAATACAATCAAAAGGAATCAATCCTACAGAATTTTAGTCATTTACTGGACAGAGCATCTTTTCTTTTCCAGGACTGATAGCTTTTCCCTGTTTAGTCTTTGATTCTACTTTGTTTTTTTTTTTTTTTTTGGAATTTGTACTCCTGTTTTCTTTAATTGTGATGCTACTCAACCCTCTTGAAGGATACATCATCTTTAAAATCCTATTCTTAATTTTTTGGACCTTGAAAACATTGATTATTAGTATATTGATTAATACTAATGGGAAAGCTCAATGTGAATACTTTGTACCCACAATTTTGAAGGCAAATGTATGGCTTGTTATCGCAATCTTGAGGCAATTTGAGTGTGTCCTCGGGTCAAAGGAAGAAACTTGTTCGATGGTGCACTGTTGCTTAACAGGGTAGTTTTTCCTATCAAATTCTATTTGGGATAGATAGTGGCAATCTTTGATTTTGATCTGTGCAAAGCATGTTGAAACGCAATGCAAAACATGTAAATCAAAATCACATTACAATTGAATTTTAGAACATTTAACATTACATTACAAGGAGGCATGTTCAATGATTTTGATGGGCATCATAAATTAATCTAGAAATAAAAATGTGTTAATTTAAAATTTTTTTTACATATTTAAAATTATATAACGAAATATATATTAATAAAATAGAAATTTCAAAACTTTGACCGACAAGAAATTTACCATATAATTTATTACATGCGATCAATGAAATTTTAATTTTTCACAAACAAGCTAAATAATGCACAAACGCGAATCTTGCAACTTCGAAAAATGACCACCTGATTTTTGAATGCGATCGATTCTTCAATTTTCACTCCATGTGCTTGCCTTACAATATATTCTATTTTTTCTTGATTTGTGAAGCCTAGTTGACGTAATAAGAAAGGAAGCAATTTAAAGAGCATGGACTATTCATGTGAGTCTTCTTCCATTTATATAAATTAAGAAACTATCGGTTTCAATTTTTTGAAAAGTTTACAAAAGTTAGGCACATTGTTTTAAGGATATAGCAAAACTCATTTACACCGATGCGGGTTCAAATTTAAATCATTGTTTTATGTTGATCTACCAATATTATTATAGATTTAATTTTGATATATTGAGAGTGTACGTAAGTCAATTTTTATACTATATACAAAGCAATTTTATATTATAATCTATTATTTATTATCATGTCATTAAAAAATTGTTAAAATTTTCTTATAGTGGATAAATACTTTTAATTATTTTTATTTTTTTAATGGCATGATAGCAATGAAATAATTGATTATAAACATAATTTATAATTAATAATTAGTTTTTAAATAATTAATTATAAAAAATTTATTTTATGTTTAGTAATATCATTTGATATTTGATTATACATAATCTATTTTTATTTTGATGATATATTGAAAAAAATCATTTTTTATATTAAATTACTAAAAAATACAATAAAAAAGAGAAAATAATAAGAGTTTTTACCCTTATTGTGATAAGGATAATAATGACAAAAAAAAAAGAACGATCAGGATAATTTGGATACAGATCTAAATATTTCTCTTTCTATAATTCTAATTAAAATGAAAGTTATAATGGATTCATTTGATATAGTAATAAAATAATTGATTTTTAAATAATTGACCATATAAAATTTATTTTATGTTTGATAGCATTTTTTGATAATTAATTATATTTAATCTATTCTTATTTGTATAATGTATAGAAAAATTACTTTTTAGACGGAAGGGATAGAAAAAGGATATTTTGTTGTTATTATTGGAATAAGGACAATGATGATAAAAGAAGAAAAAAGTGAGGATAATATGGATATAAATATGAATATTTCTCTTTCTATAATCATAATTAAAAAAATACTCAAAGTAGCTTTTTATTTAATCGAGATTATTGCCTATAATTGATTATTGAATAATTCTAATAATTATATCACATATTTTAAAAAATGTTATAATCAATTATTTAATCTACAATTAATTATTAAAGATTTGAATTGTTATATCAAACAAGCACTAAAATATTTTTTTTTTGTTTAATTAGACTCACTATCTATAATTGATTATTGAAAGATTCTAAAAATGTAACTAAATATCTCTAAAAAGTATTATAATCAATTATTTAATCTATAATTAATTGTTGCTGATTCTAATCACTATGTTAAATAAGTATTTATTAATTGATAATATAAAAAAATTTATATTGGTACAGACTCAAATTTAAAGTCTTTTTCTTATTGAGATAAACTTTTAAGTGGGATAAAACATATTTTCCCTTTGTTTATAATGTGATGAGGTAAAGTCAATGATAAATGGCTAACATTTTAATATGCACTCAAATTTTATAATCGAAATTGGTACCACATAAGTAGTCTGCCAAGAATTCCTCAAAATCAAATTATATCCTTAATTTACTCCCCTACCCATTTTTCTTTTCAAAAACTTTTATGGTATATCTCTATCTTCCAAGCATAATGGGTTCTTTAAATAAACCCCTTTTGCTTTAAATTAACAATATTAGAACATCATTCATTAAGGATTTTTTTCTTGAGATAAAGCATATGGGTTGAACATCAATATTGGTTTAAATTATTTGATAATTTCCTATAGTTTGCCTCCTTTATTGTTGGACAGTTATAGTTTAAAATTTTTTAATCTCATAACTTATTGTTTATTTTTGCTTGTAATTGAATATTTTTGTTTCGGATAACTTATACTTTATTAAGCAATTTCTAATGCCTAATATACATTTATATATCGCACGTCCTTCGTCTATTGTGGGAATATCATAGAAAAAGTGACCATAAGAGAGTTTTAATGAAGATAAATTTCATCTTTCTTATGACCATAACTTATAAAAAATCTTCCAAGCTTGTGAACAAAATTATGAACAAAACGCATCAAAACCTAAAATTATGAAGACTAAAAAATGGAGAAACAATCCTTTTAGGCAGTATTAAAATATCAATACTAGGACTTGTTTGGTGAATCGTATAAATCTTAATAGAACATGATAAGCTATATGATTTATCCATCTTGTTATAATTAACTTATTGTGACCTATACGTTAAGAACCTTTAGATACATGTATTTCCTACAATATGTACAATTAATTTGATAAATGTGTATATGTATATGATAAAAATTAACAGATAAAATCTAATCATGTCTATCTAAAATTAAATTGCTTTTTTGACAGTGGGATGCAAAATCAATGAGACACTTTTCACAATTAAAGATTTTCATAAGTTTCAAATAACAATACTTGATCAACAATGGTTAGAAATATGTAATTTAATTCTATTGCGCAATTACTTTGGCTATATTTTGCTTACATTAATGGTATCGGAGCCATTTTCCATGCCATGTTACTTTAGTATTATTTTCACTATTATTGTTACATGATAAGAAAACAAGTTTTTCTTAAATATATTTAAATAATACCATTTTCTTATGATAAAATATTTTGGATATGATAGATTTTTTTTTATCATATGAATGCATAACTTATATTTTCATTTTTTTGTTGAATTATTCGATTTGCTTGGATAATTATAATCCATTAAAATGTGATTATGATGGATTTTAGAAATTTAATTTCTTAACTTGTGTAATTGAATTCTTCACATTATTTAAATATATATATTTTATGTATAATATATAGATTTAAGTTTATCAACAAAAGGAACTAGTTGATATTGTAAATTTTATCATATAGATGTTATTTTAAGGTCATCATGATTTAGAACAAGTCACAGCATCTTAAATCATTAAGAATAATTATAACCTTTTCAAAATTATATATGGTTAAGTGACATCTAATATTGCAAGTGATTTATAAGAATAATTGTTTGGCCTTCCAGGGAGATAATTATTTTTAAAAAAAAATTAATTTGAATAAGATATTGAATTAAATTTATTTCGATACTTATATGTAAGAAATATTTATTTTTGGAATGACTGATTCAAAAGTTTTATTAATAAAGATAATCAATGAATTCATAAAATTGTCTCTACCCACAGGAAGGCTAGAATTTACTATTGAATACAATTATGGTTTTTTCAGAATTTTGGTCAATTGCTTATAATAAGAAATTTATTTTTCCTTGGTTAGAGTCATTCTTGTTGTTTTATTAATGATGCATCTCACATCCCAATGTTTGGTAATGATGATTTTTTTTACTAGAAAGAAAAATATTTTTTTGAAACTTGGGTGCATGGATCTTAACCTGGTGCTTAACGTGGATGAATCTCCAATCCCCATGGAATCAAGTACGCCTTAAGAGATTTCTGTATACAAAAAATTAAGAGAAATCTAATCGTTTAAACTTAATGCTCATTAAGACTCAAGTGAGTAAGAGCATTAAGGACTCAATTCCTAAATGAGATAAGGTCAAAGATTTCATAAAAATCATTGAGGATTAATTTTTGACCTTTGACAACGTATTGGCTAACACCCTAATGAAGAAACTTCAGCATGAAGTTTGACAATTCTAAGGGTGTGCGTGAGCATATTATAGAAAAGAGAGCCATTGTTGCTCAATTTAAGTCCTCAAAAGTAGAGATTTTTGACTCCTTTCTTGCTCATCTTGTATTAAATTCTCTTCTAGGAGAATATAGTCCCTTTAATATATTTTATAACACATATAAGGAAAATTAGTCTGTTAACAAACTTCTAATCATATGTATTTAAGAGGAAAATTTTGTCAAAGTTGAAAGTAGGAGATAGGAGACATGTCTCATCCATTACGTATAGGTTTCTTATATTGTGCCACCATATTATGTGTTATCAAGGGTACATTGTTTGATGATAACAATGTGAGCATCATATTTTGTTGTCATGATTGATTTCTCAATCTTGGTGCAGTGAAATTCTATGTTGAGTTTAAAATGGAGAACACAAAAAATCAAGAGATTAATATGACATCTCAACTCAGAAATATTGCTCTTGAGGCAATCGATTTGAATTCCCAACTCGTGGAAATATTCTTTCAACAAAGTTAATGCCATCACGGTATTGTTAGCCTATCAAACTGTAGTGTGATAGGTATTGTAATGCAAGGTGAGGATGAGCAGTATCCAAACCTTCCTAGTATAAGCCGCTTGTACAAAGATGATGAACCACTATTAGATGGTCACGAAGATGAAGAAAAGGAGGGGCTTACCGAACCATTACCATCATATATACTTTCATTATCACATATCTCATATGTCAATTGGGAAGCATTAGATAAATGTGAACATGTACTACTTGAAAATTTGTAATATCCCAAATTTTTCAAAAATCTATTTTATCAATAAAATGATTTCTCAGAAAATTCAAAAAAGAGGAATTCAAATTTTTTTTTGAGAATTTCAAAATTATAAATTTTGAGTTATGCAAAACCTAAATATAGTAAAAGTCAATTATATGAACTTTAGAAAATCCTTTGAAGATCAAAGGATTGATTAAGAATGTTTAAGAAACAAAAATTGTAATTTTGAAATTCTATTTCCAAAAAACTTTGAAAATATTGAAACAAGGGTCACGGACATCAAATGAGCATAAAATTATATTAAAATTTCATAAGTTTTAGAAATTGATAAATATGTTAAATTTGAGCTTAAAATATAAAAATGGAGAAAGTTTTATTGAAAAGGAAAATTGTCAACTTGTAAATAGTGAAGAGTTGACTTAATTTTTCCTAAAATACCCTTCCTTAGCCAGCCGCCCTCTCCTTTTAAGCCATCTCAGCATATACACAACCCATGCAAACTTCATTTCATGTTCTTCTTTAAATCTTTACTTTCTCTCTCTAAACCTTCACTTTCTTTCTCTTCAAGTGAGCTCTTAATCTTGCTTATTATTTTTTCAATTTTTTACTATTGAATCTTCTCATCTTCCTTTTCATTTTGACATCAAAATCATATTGATTCATTGAATATAATTCAAGTTATGAATTTTTGAAATTTTTTGTCACTATTCATGATACTGTTCAACCTATGAATTAATCTAGTTTTCTAATGTTTTGAAGCTCAAATCTGTTAAATATAGCTTTATTCATGATATAGAAATCATAATTCAATTATAATTGATTAGTTAACGAGAGAAATCTGTGGAAAATGGATTAGAAACTAATATGCTTTTATTTTTTATTTTGAAGAACATAGAAGATTTTGGTGAAATAGTTACAATTTCTTGTTACAAGCTGTAGAAGTGAGTCATACTTACCATTTTTATGAATTTTGATATGATTCTTGCTTGAGCTCTATTAATTTGTGGTGCAAACTAATAAAAATGGGTTTTGTGATGATATGATAAACTTGATGATTAAGTGGATTATTGAGATGATAATGAGTACAATGTTGAAATAGTTGAGTTTATGCTTGTTTATGCTTCCAAAAATGTGGGATAATAAGATCATATAGTTTGGTTTTATGTTGGAAATGAATTCCCCTATTTTTCTGTTATTAATATGCAAAATCTACTCGTGTGAGTTGAATAACATCAGTTTGAACTAAACCCTATGATCATACTTGTAGAAATTTAATAGTTTTTCTTGACCAATTCAAATCAAATTTTAAACTAGAATTTTACGAGTCAAATTAAATAACCCTGCTCTATTTTTCAATTCTAATCGCATTTGAAATTGCTCTTTTCCAAAAGATTTCAAAATTTGGTGAGTAGACTCATGTTTTTAACTGTATTTTAAATTAAGTCTTTCATAAATAAATTCTTGATTCTAATTGTGATCATGCTCATTTTTTTTCAATGATTCTATTCGCGATTCTAATCATACTTTCAGCAAAAATTTCAATTTATTTAGTCCCATTTTCCCTTATTTGAAATTACACTCTATTTTTTTTGATTCAATACTATAGAAAGCCTAACTAAACATATATGGCAAATGTGATATCCCAAGGGAGTGGTTTGAAAACTAACACTAAGAATACAATGGATGTGCATATAATAATTTTTTAAACAATGAGTTTAGAAGATAATGCAAATGAGTTGAGAAAGCATTGTAATGGTCATGAGTAACTGTGATTGTGAAAGTATATCTATTGCAAATAATTATGTTGTGAAAAAACTTGTTGATGTCTACGAGACATGGAATAAGATATCATGATATGTGAATAATCATGTTGTGATTAGTATTAAAATGTATCCATATGGAATTGATGAGGCATCCATTATACGGATGAGTTGATTGTATGATTGACAGTCTTTGAGACTTGATATGTGGATAATGAAATGTGCTGAATGAAAATGAACCAGATCCTAGATTTATGCATTCTAATATGATGAGTAGGATAAGGTTGGCTTGGAGGAAAAAAACTAGGATAAATGGGATAATGTTGATCCGGAGTAACAAGGTGAGTTATGTATTTGAATGTATTATTTTTCCATATGGCAATTACTTGAATATTAGAACTCGATATCATGAAATTTGCATATATATTGAACTTAAGAATGTGGTATATGGCTATGTGAGCTAGGGTTGGTACAATGTGCTTAGAAATGAATGATATAAACTTACCTTAGAGGTGAGTCTTTAAATACTCTATAATTATTTATGAAAAGGATATGGAAAATGGTTATCTAGTTGAGTTATGGATATGCATATTTATATACCTTATACTGTGTGATGAATTCATATGTTTGGTATGTATTATCTTATTAAGCCTTAGTCTCATTCTTCTATGAATTATTTTTTAGATATTCAAGAATTAATAGTTAATCCCCCTACTGAAAAGTAAGATAGATAATCAACCAATAGAAATTACGGTTAATACCTTTTCCACCAAAGTAAACAGTCCTATAGGCGCTTATAAAGTCAAGATACATTATATAATAATTGTGAATATGACTGGCTGTGAAGTACTACATGAAGTAGAAATCATCCCTCTATAACCCCCAAGCATGTTATTGATAATGGCTATAAGATGATTCGATCCTTAGGGGATCTATCATCTAAGTTTCTTTTTAATCAACTTTTGAAAATGCATATATTGTGGCCATCAAAACCTTAGGGATAAAATCGGTCCAACCTATGCATTTGGATCCATATATGCTATAGGTTAAGCTAACTTTATTTTGCTATGTCCTTAAAAATAAAACTAGAGTTTTGTAGATGAATGTTTTGTTAAGGTGGTAAAAAAGCATGTATATAAATTTTGGAAAATGCAGAAATGTTTAAAACACTATTTGAAAAGGGCATGTTCCTTAATGAGCAATGTCTCTGTACATTATGTAGATTTTGTATATATATATATTAGTGGTTCGTGATCACTTGTGTTCCCTTTTCTCTATAAATCACTCAATTTGAGTCAATTACATAATATTGAAAATGAGCGAACCATGGTTATAGTGATATGATGAAATCAAATTAAAGACTGGTGATTATCAATAGGTACATTGATATTCACATTGGATATGACCTAGGGTTTTGGGTCGTGATAAAATCCCATTAAGATTGATGGCCAAGAGTTTTATACCAGTTTGTAATTTTAGAGAAAGGAAGATGTCTTGTTAGTTTTGAAAAGATATTTAATTAGTAGGTACCAAAATTACAGGACTTAAGGGTCACAACTGTCATATTTAGATTGCAATATAGAAAATATGGTACAGATTATAACTGGTGGCTCAAGTTAAGCTTTAATTTGAAGAAAGATTGTTGGGTTGTCAAAATATATAATGGCCCCCCATACCGATGTGTCTTCCATCATGTCATAAGTTCACAAACAATTGGACTTTGATTTTATTGCCTTATGTTGTGCAAAATAACTAATAATTATGCCAAACCTTTCTATCACAGAGATAATAAAGACGATAAAATCACAGTTCTCTTACCAAGTTTCTTACAAGAAAGCTTGGCTAAGAAAACAAAAGGCTATTAGTTGGATATTTGGTGAATAGGATGACTCGTATTGCTAGTTGTTGAAGTGGATGGTGGCAATGAAACAAACGAACCCAAAGACCATTTTGCAATTATAAACTAGAGACTTGTATCAAGGGTAGTATTTTGACCCTAATAATGTGAAGTTCAAGAGACTGTTCTAGGCATTTAAATCTTGTATTAATGCACTTCCTTTCTATAAGTTAATGATATAAATATATGAGACCTTCTTATATAGGAAGTTCAAGCATAGTCCATTGATTGCAACCACATAAGATGGAAATCGTAAAGCACTGCCAGTTGTTTTTACAATTGTTGAGGTAGAGAACAAACCTAATTGGTCATGATTCTTGAGCATGATACGAATGCACGTTACCAATGCCGATGAACTATGCGTGATATCCCGATCACTAGGATAGGATTATTGCAGCAGTTGAGGATGAGTCCCTTAAATGGCAACTGTCTCATGGTCATCATCAGTTTTGTACTTGCCATGTGGCTAGGAATTTCAATAGGCACTTTAAAAATACAACCTTTAAAAGACACTTATAGACCTGGATAAACCATTTTCTATCATTATATTTGACTACGTTAAGTTCACATATGTTGTTTAAATTGTTGTGATCATTATTACAAGCTACAAGGAGCATATAAGAAAGTATGATCTTAGACTAAGCAAGTTGTGGTCCTTGAACATTGAGGTAGAACATTAAATGGAGTCACTTTTAAAAAAAAGTGGGCTCAAGGATTTGATGATAGGCGGTACTTTGGACACATGACAACTAACCTAGCAAAGGCGATAAATGGTATTCTCAAAAGAGCATGAAAGTTGCCTATTATTACATTGATGTAAAGTACTTTCTATCGATTGATGATATATTTTGTATTACAAGGTCAAACAATGGATGAGAGGATTGCAACTGGGCATAAATATTCAAATGACTTTATGATGGCTCTTTAGAAAAACATTAAAAAGGCTAGTGCTTTCTTAGTACATACTTATGATAGGATTAATGGAATATTTAAGTGAAGAAAAAATTTGGTGTATGCATTAACAAAAAGGTAACGTGGATATTGTTAACCTTAGCCAAAGGACATGTATCTAGGGAAAATTCTAGCATTTACACTTTCCATGCTCACATACTTTTATACTTGTCACATTGTTTGCATGGATTTCCACTAATACATACACCTCATTTATCGTATGAACCTTCTTGTGAATGCATATTGAGGTGCATGGTAGTCAGTTTCCCACCAAGATCACTAGCCCTACATTGTTGTTAGATTATTCTAGATTAAGAGACAAGGCTTGACTGAGGTCTACGCATATTTGGAATGAAATGAACTTAGAAGAATAATGGAATAGAGAAAAAGGAGAAGGACAAAGGTGTACTTTGTGTCACTGTGCTGGCCATAATTGTACGCATTGTCTAAATTGTGTTGCCATGTCGAAGAAAGCTCCAGGCATAATTAATGACACTTTAACAATTCTTGATTTAAATATTGGTTGCAATATTATTGCTTCTATTGTAAGTATTTTAATGTTTGATTTCGCGGTTGCAATGCACATTTGTTTTCATGTATGTATTTCAATAATTATAGTAATGTCTATAAAAAATTTTATATTTAAATTTGGAATGTAGGTTAACCAAACAGTCCAAGGTAATCCACGCCTAGATGTCATGTAACAATGAAGGCGAGAAGTCAACCAATGATGAAGCAGATTACTCTAAACTGAAGAAACTTTTTAACATATTGCATCATTCAGGATTGGATAAGTCTTACTATATTATGCTAAAGGGCAAGAAACATGGTGTGCTTAATGGCATGGTGGAGTTGTAACACCAAATTCACAACATAAATAGTTTTGTCCATAAGTCATTTTGCACAATTGAAGAAGCAGAGAGGTTTTGGTTGTTTCATCCAACATGCTGGGACCCAATCTTGCTGTAGACTTGATGAGTGAAAAAAATGTATTCCTCAAAAGTCTGCATTCGCATATGCGTGTTATTGTAATGTAATGTATCACTGGAACACTTTATTACTAATGATGTTCTTTAAGTCTTCTTAGGTACTTTATAATGAATGATGTACTTTAATTTTGGATTTAGATGTATGTATTATTGTTAGGTAATGTGTCATTGGAACATTTTATAATGAATGATGTACTTCATGTCTGAATTCGGATGTATATTATCTACCAGTTATTATACATCAATTTGTATTAAGCTACATTTTAAAGACATATCTAATCAAGTAATGTAGTAATAATAGATCACAACATAAATGTCTGGAGTAACACAACACCAAACAACAACATTTACAATACAAATGTTTAGAATAACATAACACTATATAGCAACATTCACACTAGTTTGAATCAAAGTTGTATTCATGCTCCTATTGTCGATGTCGAGGTGGACGTTGGTGTTGCCTCACGTGTTTGATCATACACCCACCTATACTTCAATGAACTCTTGCACAGTGAGCCCATCAACTTGACGACACTCCATTTGGTTGTGGAAGGTCAGCCAGAGGCTCGGTCACTATCACATATGCATATGTTGAAGATAGTGTTGTAGGTTACACACCAAATTTAGCATAATGCGATAAATAGGAGAAACTCAAATAACCCAAAAACATGTCTGATCCTAATGTTGACGATGAAAATAATGATATATATGGAAACCCCTAGAAAAGCTCGTCAATGAAAAGTTTTTATTGGCTTTAGGCAAATGACATTCTGCCATATGCATATTCTCTGCCATACATATATGGTGATGAAAAAAAAGGTTGGGATATGTATGCCAGGCCCACCTCACCATATGACATCATATCAAATGCATATTCTCCTTTATACATACATGGTGATGAAGAAGGAGCTTGTGGTATGTATGACATGCTCACTTCATCATATGCCTGAGTAGGTGTCATGTTTGAAGGTCCCGTATCATCTACACATTCGTCATTTTGCCAACTTCTTATTTAGGCATGTCTACGTGCAACAATTGGTTCAATGTAAATAGTTGTCCTTTGAACATTAAACAATGGAGATAGCATATTAGTATGATATGCTTCAAACCTATAATGCTCTTCTACAATATTCATTAAGTAAATGTCAATTTGTTCAATCCTAGACCAAGATCTATTTTTAGCACCGATGAGGGTCATATGTCACAATTCCATTCCAAGGTTAGCTTGTCATAGAAATAGAAAAAGAAAATTATTAATTACTATTTCTTAGTTCAATATATACAATTAGTTTTAAACATACTATGCCATTGAATCGTTCATTGTATCGCCTGGACTATTCTAACATCTTGTCGCCATTATGTACCATTTCATGTACATATCGTTGTAATGCAGTGGTCCTGACTCTGTTACTCCACGTGGGATCCATTATTGCTGGTTGTTTTGAAATTGAATCTACCATTCATGCATGGTGACCCAGTCCCAAGATTCCTTGCCTTGCAATGTGCATTCATGCAGAGTGTCATTCATATTTGAGCCATGTAGTGTAAGTTATTGAAAACTAAATTGTTTAATGACTCAATCTGCACTGTGCCATCAATAATATGGAAACATATCAAAGACAAATTTGAACATCAATAGTACTCTAATAGTGTCACCAACATATCACACTTATAAGGCTCCTAAATAACCTACACCATAAATCACAATCGATAAGTGCCATAAATAAAAATTTAAATTCATGCCATAAATTACAATAATGTAATAGGGTCAAGTAGTTGTACCTGGTCCAGCTTTAAATGATCTAATGAAGCCCTAAACACATTTAATATATGGCTCAGAATTACTTTTGTGTCCTGAGTATCACGCCGTCTGAAAGCTAAAAGTATTAGTCCGTGTTAGTCCACATCCAACCAACCTTTCCTAACTGGTACAATGCTTGGAAATCTATCGCAAACCTAGATTTAAACTAATAACATGCATCTAGAAATGTCATTCTACTCTACCTTACACAACTCTCTATATGTCCATGACATGACTGCAAACCCCCCAACTATATCTCCCTGCATCTTGTAAATTGACTAGCAGGGGCAAAAATATCAAATGCACATAGTGGGTCAACTTGTCATTATATAGTATTACACCTAACAATCTCAATATGTAGGCTCATGTATATTGTTGCACAGTCTCCTCATTGGCTCTATCTGGGCGAGCATCAAAGTGCTCTTATAACCATGTCAAACTATACTTTTGGCTATATATGAAATGACATTTACTTGGTGGAACATCATCCAATAATATTTGACATACTCCATACCATGGCATTTGAGTTGCGTTGATCACCACTTCACCATCCGTATGGAGTCCTAATTGGACTTTTACATTTTGTAGTGTGATTGTCATTTCTCTCTATGATCTGTGGAACGTATGTATCTTTAGTCATTATCTCTCAACAAATGCGCTGATAAGGGGTTAATTAATGTTTATATGTCTGATTCTCAAAATGTCATAGAATCCAAATGATCGAAGATATGGATCCATATACAAGTAAAGGGCAGAATGTGACCTAAGCCTCTAACATGAAGCACATAATCAATCTACATGTAAAAAGAAATTTGAAGTAAAGTGTTTGACACAATAGGCAAATTGAACACTTATTGAAAAGATTAACTTTCATTCATATTGTTAACATTGTCCCTTCATCATACTGCTTTTGAAATATGATAATGCTGTAATCGAAGATATAAGCCTTTTCTCGGACAGGGATTTATGAGAAAAGTGAGTCTATACGACATTCAAAGAATAACAATCCTCCAACGATTATCAAAATAAATAATATTAAACATATGTGTCGCAAATTATTTTATTAAATCAAGTAAAAATTGACAATAAATAATTAATTACAATTACAAATTAACGTAATAAATTTTAAGCACCAAAGCAACAACTTTAAGTGCATTAGATATTAAAAAATTTATTAAGTAATTTATTTAATTTTTTTTATGTGATTTACAATTAAAATTTCTATTTTTAACTTTATAAAAATAAAAAAACTAATGTAACAAATATTAATGTATCAATTACTAAAAGTTTTATTGTATGAAATACTAGAAATTAAAAAAAAAAATCAATGTGTCATAGTTTACCCACCTTAGAAATACTTTTTTCGACTTTAAGTATCAAGGTTTGAAATATATAATAAAATAGAAGAAAAATTTTCTACAAAATTATACTACAATTCATTATACATACTAGATAAATAAAATTTTACAATGAATAAAAAATTTAAAAACTATAATTCTAATAAAAAGACAAGTTTTACTAATTATTTAAATTTAAGTAAATAAAATTCTTATATGAATAAAAAATTCATTATATATATTAAATAAATTAAATTATATCATGAATAAAAAATTTAAATATATCAATTCTAATAAAACAATTAAAATAAACCTTACTAACTAGTTACTAACTATACCTACAAAAAATAATTTTTTCATAAATATTAAAGAGTGGCATAATAAATTTTATTACATGAAGTATTAACTAGTCAACTAATTTATTGTCTCATTTTTTTCATCTTATATTTATTTCAAATCCTTATTTTATTCTTATGACATAATAATTTGAAAATAATAATCATTAAAACCTCAAATCTTCTATTACTACTAACAAGAGAAAAAACAAATAATATCTTTATTTTTATATCTAATTTAAGTAATTAATTTCTTAATATCAACAAAATTTATACAGAATAATGCATAATGATTATTGAAAATAACATTTCCTTAATTATGAGAAACAAAATTTAATTGCAAAAAATTACAGTGAAATAATTTAGATTATAAACAGAATTAATAAGAAATAAAAATATAAAAACTTACCTTAAAAGAGTTAAGAGTTTTGTGGGAGAAGGAAGTGAAAGTAGATAGAAGAAGAGTTTTAGGAGATGATGATTTGAAATGAGAAAAAATGAAGGAGAACATTTTCAGAAAAAAAAAATGGTGAAGAAGAGAGCAACTGAAGATGAAGAAATTTAAAGTGAAGAGTTTAAAAATATAAAAAATTAAGATATAAAAGTAAGAAAATTTGAAAAAAAAAAACAAATTTATTTGAGGGGACTTAAGAGGGCAGGGCATGGGGAAGGATGCAATGCCCTTACGTAGCAACTGCGCGCCTTGACTACACTATGCCTACAGCTGGAGCTGGTCCAATGTTTAAACGTTCCTTCCGCGAATGCACACCACATGAAAGGTAGTGAACATGCTACTAACAACATTGTGCCGTCCGCAGAAAGCAACATTACAATGAGAATTAGTTTTGTCTTCAAATTACGAGGGGAGTTAATTTTCCTATCCGCCTCCTGCACGGCAAAAAGTCAAAAAAATTGAAGAGTGACGCTTCTGGAGGAGGGAATATATATATATATATATATAAATCAAGAAAAAAATAAGAAAGTAAGATATGATAAAAATACGGAGGAGGGAATGTTAAGGTAAAATATAAATTAAATATACATTGTTATGTATATATATTTAAAGCGTAATATGCATTATTTTATAATAAAACCAAATAAAAAATTATTTATGTGTGTGCGAATTAAAATATGCTTACAATTTTCGTAAGTTCGTCCTTATATATATATATATATATATATTTTATAATTAGATTGTAAAGTTTAAATTCGTTTATAATTAACTTTCTATCATAATTAATTTAAAAATTTCTATTTGTAATTGTCCAACGTATCAAATATTTATCAATTTAGTAGTTAAATCTTGATATGAAAATTACAAACTACAACCTCAACCACAACCACAAAATTACCAAGAGAATCAAGATTTATAATTCCAGTTGAACATATTTTAAATTTTAGTGGGTTCAATTTAATTATATATGTTGAATATTTACTTCAGATTGAAATATTTTGTTATTTGTCTTTCTAAAAAATGGTTCTGTATCATCATGTTATGTATAACTTCTTAAATAAAAAAAAAATAACCATATAAGAGAATTGCTAATAAAAATTCCTAAATTAGTAGTTGTTGATCGTAAAATCTGGTTCAGAGGACCTAATCAACACTTAGATTATGAGTTTCATGTGTGTGAGTAAATGGGCAAAGAAGAGAATGAGGAAGAAGGACGGACATCAGAAGCATTTTTATCGTGGTTCGGCTAAAGCCAGATTAGTCTCTATATCTACGTTGATTGTATTAGCATTTAGGTGGTGGTTTCACTGTTTAGGTCGATTGAGTTACAATTCACATACCCTTATCTCTCTATTTTGGCAGGGCTTCTACATATATTCCTGGAGGTTCCCTTTACAATGGAATTTCTCCCTATTTATATAAGTAGGGGAGGTTATAATGGAAATTTCTTGATTTGTACATTAGTTACATCATATAATGATTATGTACAGACAACTTAGACTCTATTAACTGAGGTTTACAGGCAGGTGTTTCCTTTTGGAGGCTAGTTTATCAATTGGGATGTGCCTCTGGCTTCTAATTGGACTTGTACCGTACCTTGGGTTGGAGGTCGCTCACTTGCAATCAGGACGTGTGTTAAATGACTCATGGCCACACGAGCTGGTTTCGATCTCAGGTTGGCAGAGTGGGTATTATGGATGTGGCTCGCTCTTCCAGCGACCCGGGGTTAGTTTCACCTATCGAACATGGGTTTCTGCTTCTAAATTCGCCTCGTGTCCCGAGCTCGTGACTAGTGAGCCAGTGCCCCTTCTATGCGACTTTAGTACCTTTTGAATGATTCGGGCCTTTCTTGGTTAGACTCGTCTTATTGGGCCTTCACCAGCTCGTTCACCCAATACTGAAAATCACTTGTAACATTAGCCCCTCAACTCTCGATTCGCTTTACGGACTGGAAGTTGCAGTTCGTTGCTTAAGGTTGGGGAGTGTGATGTCGTCATTCAAGTTCTCATTTTGTCTTTTCGTCTGCACCCATCATCATTATCTCATTTAATGCACATATTTTCCCAATATTGTCGTTTTGGTGAAGGCTAAACCTGGGAATTTTCCTAGACCATTGGATTTCAAGCAATCAATTAGCTTTCTGAATCGAACGGTAGGGCGTCTGAGGCTATAAAAATTAAGATAAGACATTCATCCCTTTCACATTCCTGAAAAATTGACGTTTTGCCTTTTGGTCTTTCGAACAACAATTGCCGGTTCTATTCCCTGCTCCATTGATCCTGCCTTTGCTGCAGCGGTGAATCAATCATTCTAACTAGAACTTGTTCCAGAACCTAATTCATTTCTTCATTGAGGTAAGCTTTCTCTGGATTCTGGTTTTTAAAGTTTTTTTTGAGTGTTTGGCACAACATTGTCCAGTCCGATGATAGTTGATTGTTTGTTGCTGAACATTATGCTTGCTGACATGTAGTATGTTAGATTGTTAAGTCGAATTTTCTGTCTCTTTTGGGACTCGGTATTTTAGTGGGCTTTTATTAGCTGAACCCTTCTAGGTTTTGGATGATTTAAGTGTCTTTTTGGTGGTTTGTGGTGTATATGGTTTGCTACATAGGAAGATTCTAGTTTGAGTAGTTGCCACGGGAGGGGTTTGCTTTCAGTGGCTTGACCATTGCCTTTTTTCTTCTTTGTTCTATATAGATGATAGCTCATAAACGCCGAGGCTACCGAATAGGAAGTAACGTCGAGCCCAAATCTTTGGCTCGCAGTGAAGAGTCAATGCATACTCTAGTTGAAGTGGTTTCTAAGGATAGTGAAGTTGCTGAATGACCTGTCTCCCATCCTAACCTTAGCGAGAGGCAACAGGTCGCTGAGGGCTCCTTGGATCACTCGATTTTTAAGCATCATCCTTCGACCGTTGAGTTGCACGAGCTCAGAGGCATAGCAGAGAACTATCACATTCCCAAAGATTGCTGCCTCATGGCACCTTCTCCTAACGACTATGTGGCTCATCCACCTTAAGGGTTTATTACGATTAGCCCACATCACCTTGACACTGGGCTCAGATTCCCCATTCATCTATTCATCATTAGTTTATTGAATAAATTGAAGCTTTCCCCCTCCTAGTTGGCTCCGAACTCTTATACCCAACTCACTTCTCTGGTGCTTATGTGCCTGAGAAGTAACCTTCCTCCACCATCCATGAAGGTTTTATGCCATCTCTTTAGTGTTAGGAGTATAAGTTCCTCATATAGGATTTATTATCTCTCGCCTCGAAATTCCAAGTTCAAGAAGGTTTTGCCTCAAAGAGATGCTAAGGGAAAATCAAACGTTGGGCAATACAAGACTAATTGATTTTACATTTCATACCCATCTTTGCGCCCTTTCCATAATTTTGATGTTGTTCTGATGCCCGGTAAGTGAGCTGTGATTACACAAGTTATTGTGTTTCATAGTTTTGTTTCTAACACTTTGCATCATTTTTACAGTTGGGGCCAGCAAGGTAAACCCGGCACTTGAGGCCAAGGAGGTTAAGGTGTTGCACTGGTTCACCACCTCTAGCAATTTAAAGAACGACTTCAAATTCGATGATAACCTCCTTTGAGCTTGTGGGCTAGCTCTAGCACTAAGCACTGAGCTTACCAGGGAGATTGGAGCTCGCTGGATAAAGGAAATTGGCCCAGCTCGCTTTGAGGATTATGAGGAGATGGTGAAGCTACTTCTTCAAAGCCCACCCTCTAATGATTCTGAAGAGTTCGAGGTCGCTGCAACCTCGTCAGGCCCTACCGTTGTGGCAGCTCCCGTTGATCCAAATCAGTCTCTTCTTGAGTGACTGCAATGCCCCTTCCAGAGTCAACTCCCACCTTACATCATGAAATGATCGAGGTGGTCGGGGTCGCAACCTCATTTGGCCCCCTACCAAGAAACAAAAGGTGACTAAGGGGAAGAAGGTTGGAATGGTTCGAGGTGAGTGGCTTGCAAGGATGTAGTAGAGGAACATTAACTAGGCCTTGGTCCCGGGACGTAGGGGTATTTTCACTTTGTCTGGGAGAATGTGCTGGACTTTCTGAGCACACTAGCCCCCAAGCATTGGAGACGGAGATCTCGAACGGACGGCTAACGTATAATTGAAAGAACTGGTCCGGCCAAAGAGGGGAAATTTCAAAAAATTTTCTTCAGAAGCCCTTAAATGGCCGAATCCAACCCCCCCAGAAAACCCTTTGTGTTGAAGTTACAATCAAAGAAATACAAGAGAGGATTAAACCTACCTTTAATCCAGCTCCT